>CM042437.1:13197549-13417549 GCA_023631565.1 Gymnocephalus cernua | reverse complement strand
AATTAAATCCCATTATGTTTATGCTAGGAGCAACCCAGAGAATTTAAAAGGTAGCAGATACCTTGCTTCTGTACATTTTAACCATCTTGAGTCTGCGCAGAGTCTCCATCTTGTCTTTAACCTCCTTCCTCAGTTGGTCTCGTTGTTGTGCGAAGTCTTTGGAAGGAGAATGTGTTGGTTCGGGAATGGGTCCAGAAAGCCATTTACTCCCTGATCTCTCTTCATTTCTTTTTACGTCAACATTGGGCATGATCGGTGGAGGGTTATTAACTGTCTCCCGGGAATCTGCTGAAACTTGTTGGCCATCCTCCTCCTCATCAACACAGAGGCGTTTGGCCACAGAGAAGGGCGAGGTGAAGGAGCGCCTTGTTCTCTTCAGCCTCTCCTTCAGTGAGGAACTCAGCTTTTGATTATGCTGCGGAGATGACAATGAATCAGTGGCGGGGCACAGTGGCATAATAGCAGGTGTTAGATTGTGTTTAACCAATTTTGAAATAACGTTTAAAAAGATTTGACGTGATATTAGCGAGCTAACATTAACGTTACCTGACTAACGTTAGTTGACATGCAAGCAAATGCGACTTAAACCTACCTTTTCCTCTTTATAGTCACAGGGGCTTGACTCCACTGAATTACAAGGTGAAGAATAGACTGATTTTAACTTGGCTGCTTTAGGAGTGATCTCCATCGGTGAAACTTTTTGCTGTGGATAATGTAACGTTACAGTCAGGTTAGGGACACTGGGTTAACGTTAGCCAAACGAGTATATGAGCTAACTTAGTCACATAGTTTATCATAAACAAACACGTAACAAACTAAAGTGAACCGAATACTCAACCAAACGTATTGATGAATTATTTCGTAAAAACTAGTGAGCCACCAACAGGGCTTTAACAAAACGCAAAGATACAACCGTGAACACGATCCGATGTGAGATTTTTTGTTTTCCTTGTTTTTGCGGCTCAAGAAAACCTCCAGAGTCAGCGATTGGACAGATTTTGATGACTCATTACCGAAAAGGCTCTTGGGAACTGTAGTTGTTGCCGGCAAGATAGGTTGGTTACAACCATGGATGAAGTTACAGCACAAACCACAACTTTAAAACCTATTATTTCCACGTTATCCATACCTAACACGCAAACCATCGAAACCATAAGGCTCCACCATCTCTCTTTTCTTGTTTTGGTAAAGTTATTAGTTAGTAGTGCTTGTGATGGAACAAAAAAAAAAAGTTTCCAGACCTTTTACCAAAACCTCAAATTATAATAACACCATTATAATAATAGTGACAATTGTAATATTGTAAATGAAAATAAGAAGTAATATAAAGATTTTTAGAGAAAGTAGTGGGCACATTGCATGTGATTGTTCTAGTGGGATTAAAAGGTGATGCATTGATCAAACTGGATTGTTTCACAAAATAAAGTGCTCAGAGGAAGTAAAATAGTAAAAGTTATTTTCTGTAGGCTTGTGGACAGATTCAGTGTCCAAGCAGTGTTACTTGGTAACTCCTTATTACTTGGGTTGACTCATATTGTGATTCAGCACTTCTCATCAGTTGATTCATCTCTATTAAAGGATTTATTTAAAACTCCTAGACGGACCTATTCCTCGTTGTTGAAGATTGTTTTCCGACTTATCCCTATATCCTACATTATTTTTTAGTGTTTTTCTGTAGCCGTGAGGATAAAGGTGTGAGTTAAAACGTTATCCTGCCTAGACTTGAGTCAGTACTTGGCTGATATTACACACCCCAGGGAATTGGGATTTTCTGCGTTTTATATGGATGAATCTTGCTGGCTGAGGGTTGAATATGATTACTGTTTGTGAGTCAGAAGACCGTTTTCTGTGCTTCTTTTTAGCTTTTCAGTAGTTGAATAGTAGACATGAACTATTGTGCTTGCTCCTCTGCACTGTAACTGTAGCAGTGGTGTGGGTTCATAGAATCTAGAGGCTATAGGGCGGCTGTGGCTCAGTGGTAGAGTGGTTGCCTGCTAATCGGAAGGTTGGTGGTTCAGTCTCTGGCCCTGCAGTCCCATGTTGAAGTGTCCTTGGGCAAGACACCGAACCCCGAGTTTCCCCAGATGCTGCGCATTGGAGTGTAAATGTGTGTGAATTTTATCTGATGAGCAGGTGGCACCTGGTACGGCAGCCTCGGCCACAGTGTATGAATGTGTGTGAATGGTGAATGGTTCCTGTAAAAGCGCTTTGAGTAGTCATTAAGACTAGAAAAGAGCTATATAAATACTTTCCATTTACATTTACAATGAGTGATGATGCCAGCTCTTCAATGCAAGTTTGTATGCTGAGCACTCATAATTAAGGCCACATGTTTTTGAGCAGGCTATTTATTCCTCTCAAGATGCACACATATGGGTCAGCAGTAAGTACTATTGCCCCCTTTATATCTAATATGGTTTTCTCCTGTAGTTGAGGAACATATTGTGAGGAAGAGGCATAGATTGAGATATTGAGACATTGAGAAGACGTGATTGTTCGCATTGGTGTCACTTGATTTTGTCTAGTTTGTCTGTGTTGGAAATTTCCCTTTCATGTGGTGCCAATGTGTCTGAGAAGTTATTCTAGTTATCTTAAAGATTACAGAGTCAATGGTGTGATGAATCAAATCTCTACTTCCTGCAGCATGAAGAAGAGACTTGAACCTGGTGTCGACTCCAGACTTTTAGTGTGCCTTGCCTTATATTATCATCAGTACCTTAACCTTTCCTTAAATAATGGTCCTTTAAGATAAGGTAAGTTAAGATAAATCTTTGTTATCCCTGTGTGGAGATTCAGGTGTCTTAGCAGCAACCGTAGTAAGAATGAAACACAGTAGAAGGACAGGTATGAATAAGAGCCATGCATGGACATACCAATATAAATAATAAAACATAAAAAAGTGACAAGATGAATACTACAGTAAGATATGATAAATACTGAGCTGAGTTGTTGATGTACAGTCCAATAAATTTAAATGTACAATAAGTGTATGAGTGAACATTTCTCTCACTATACGCTAATAGACTTCATATATATACATATATATATATATGTATATGAAGTCTATTAGCGTTTAATATAACAGCGAGCATACTATGTACAGTTTCAATAAATATAAATATACAGTGAAAATAGTGATATACGAATGAAAATATGTGTACAGTGTATTAACAGTGATTGCAATGTATATGTTAGTATAGTCCATGTGCAACGGGGCCAGAGAACATGCAAGAGTCAGTTATAATAGTCAAAGGTTTGCGGTTTGCGACTTAACGTTTCAAACATGGGGGTCAAGCTTGGTTGTGTGCGCCTGATACTGGCAGGAGGACTGGCCAAGGAGCTTTGTGGTGTGCCGAGTTGGGATGAGTCTGTGGCTGAATGTGTTCTTCATCTTTGTCGGCTCATCATAGAGTGTTGTCAGTCAGTCCAGTTTATTGTCCATGTGTACTCCAAGGTGTCCCCCCCCCCCCTGGATGGTGATAAGAGTTGGGGCCTCTTCTTACGTGTTGACCACAACAGCTTGGATTTCTTTCAGAAATAATAGTCTTTCCATTTTGAAAACTAAATTTTACCCTTTGCCACATAAAGTAGTACAAGTGCTTCTCTCTGTGCCCGTTATGCTCTTAATCCATTCATACTTGTGTTATTTTCTTTAATTAGTATGTTCACAAATGTTCTTGTTTGTAGGGCTGCAACTGACAATTATTTTCATTATCAATAAATGCACTAATTACAAAAGCAGCAAATCCTCACTTTTAGAAGCTGGAATTGGCATTTCAGCTTGAGACTGACTGACTGACTGAGAACGACTTTAACAATTATCAAAAACAATATGACGAATTGTTTCAGCTCAAGAGTTTTCTACTTCACTATTATAATTAAGAGTCTTAAAAATATCCAAGTAAATAAATACAGATAAAATCCAGCGAATCAAGCTGCCCCTCCAAGACCACACACAGAGGAAGCCCTCCTGGAATTTATTATCTGGTGTTCTTTTTTTTTCCTGAGGAGTGTTTTTAGAGTTTAACAATAGAACAAAGCGTGACACCAACGAAAAGATGAACCTCTCCTGTCTCTTTTAAAATCTCAAAACATCCAAAATACCTGTTCAAAGTCCAGCCAGTCTGTTGAGTTTTCCTATATATTATATTTTATAGTTAACAATAAACATGCTGCGTGACTGGAGACAAGTGATGCTTGTGGGAGGTTCCCTTAATTACAGAGATTCCTTCATAACCCGCAGTCATGAAGTCAAGCAATACAATCTTATCTATTCCATCCGTTCTTGTAATGTAGCAAAATGTGTGATGTTTTCTGGTTTACCTGAGGAAAACTGGTGGTTTCTTTGCAACACCACTGTCAAGATTCACTTTCACAGTGAATCATTAATGTGTACATGTCACATTATCTTGATAAACCTCAAATGATTAAGTTCTTTGTTATGTAACACACTCCCTGTAAACCTAATTTGGGCACCTATAAAGCCGCTGCCTTCTTGTTCCAGAGAACTGACGAGCCCTTATGTGGGAAAGCTGTTATCCTCAACACAAACATGAGTGTGTTTTAGCTCAAAAGGGCTACACAAGCCAGTTAACTCCTTTTTTTTTCACCATCCTGGAATCTGTTGTTTTAAACCAGCCCTTTTCTGTTAGATTTGGCTTTATTCAAGCTTGCACATATAGTAGATGTGAGTGCAGCAGCTCCTCCTCTGTTACACTGTCCTTGGGGCTATTTGTTTTCCATCATCTGAGCAGATTGGAGTCATGCTCGCTGTGAGTCATGCAGGGTGGGTAGATGTCTACACAGGGTGTGGTGGGTGAAGGATCCTAGTGGTGCTTGCGGCTGCCAGTGGAGAAATAAAGCATCCAATTTTGCTCAAAATTGCATAAATGCAAATGAATGGATAGGGAACTTTTATTATGATCACAGAGAGTTAAAAACAGCTCTTCCACTCTGGTGTGGGGGTGTAATTCCTAATCTCAGTAGTGGGCAGGAAAACTGATCCTTCAACAGCTGCACAAACATGCTGATCAGACCTGGAGGTCAGTTAAAAGAACTTTGACAAGTATCTTGAGTCTTGCATGCTTTTTGCACAGAACATGTTTGTATGTGTGGTAAAAAATACAGTTTGGTTATGTAACAGCACAGTGGCTGAAACCATATAGTCCAAATGTTCTGTTTCCACTTCCAATGTGCGCACCAGATGTGTTCCAGCTGCAACATGATGGATTTGCTGCACACAATAGATCAGCAGACATTGAGATGGTGGCCTGCCTGTAATCCATAAAAAAGAAAGAAAGAAAAAAAATCCCCCCCAAACTCCCGCACCCCCCCCCCCCCCCCCTCCCACCACCACCCCCCCCCCCCACACACACACACACGTTCCCAACTCCTCACAAAAACTTTGCCAGTTTCGAAAAGTGGTGACTAAAGCAGCAGCAACAGAAGGAGGAGTTCACCACTTTTCTTTTTCACAGCCAACTATATGTCTCTGCAGAGGTGAGTCTGGCAAGTTAATTGGTTCCCTCAGGCGCTGTTTTTTTTTTTTTTTGGTCTTTTCTTTTTTAAATTCAGCTTTTCGTGCCGTCTGCTACACCTACCTGCCAAGCTCCAGCGCTGATGGGCGCGGCTCGGACCAGTGCCCAAATCTCTGTTTTGACTTGCCTGGGAAAGTTGAGCGAAAAGGCACAAAAGGACCGAGGACTTTAAGAACATCCCACCACGGCGCGTCAACTTCATATTTAAAACACATTATCTCTCCCGTGGACGTGATCAGTCAGTCCATCTTGAGAGGGATCGGGATTTGATTGTTTCTTATTCGAGCTGGCTGAAGGTATGGATTTTAAAGTACACTGGAATAACTATATATATATATATATATATATATATATATATATATATATATATATATATATATATATATATATATATATATATATATGATGTTTATGTTGGATGGTGCGGGGGTTTCTTCCCACCTGGCTGTTGCATCTCTGCACTAACTAACTGCACTCTGGGAGTTTGGTGATGGGCTGTCGAGCTATTTTTTGGCTTTATAGTTGTAGTTATATAAGATACGTAGGATGGAATCCTCTATATTCCCATAAAAAAAACTGCAATTACTTCTTAGCTTGTCTGTAAAGCCCTGCAGGGGGTTTGGGATCAGATTTCTTCCGGTGGTATCTATAGAATTAGTCTGTTAGTGTGTGATCTCAGGATAGTTTTACATGTATTTTTGCTGTGCTATTTGCATCCTTCTAAATATATTACAGGACCTGATCTAGCTGTAGCACCAGCTTTATGTGACACCAGCCTTTTCGGCTCAGTTGCAGGCTATAATAGTTTTTACAAGCTTTAATGAAAAGAAGTAGTAGATGTATTGAAAAATGTTGGTTTAATTGACTTTCATTATTCATTCATTATTTTCTCTGAGCTGGAAGAAAATGTAAAACTTGAATGGTTATTGCACTTTATAGGCTACACATTGTGGTTTCAGTAACCAAGGCTGTGAGAAAAGAGTGGGCAAAATGTCACCTTTTAAATTTAAATCTGATATTAAAGTGTTCAGTAAATAAAGCAGATGCTGTTAAATGTCCTGGCTGACAGGGTGTGGTGAGAGCATGGTCAGAGTTCTGCTGTGATCCACTGCCTCTTTTGTTCGTCTTCAAAGACACAAAGGGAATACAAAGTCTATTGAAATCTATAGATGATGGGCCTTTATTGTGGTGTCCACTATTCACATGACATTTGAACTTTTACAGAATAGAAAGTTGCTAGTTTTTAAATGCAGTAGAGGTGGTGTCTTCTATCTGATCTAACTTGGGCTTACTGCAGAATTTCTGTCTTTATCGAGATCAGTAAAAGCAGGATGTTCAAGGGAAAACTGTAACAACTAAAATATTACATTGTGGTTTTTTTAAATTATGATCATGAGACTGATGTGAAGACATTTTTCTGTCTTCTGAAATTTCAAATTGATGCAGTAAACATCAGATACGAGCAGCCAAATGTTTGCTAAGATGCCATTAAAACCACAGTAACAAGGAATAAACAGACTTTTAACAACATTGGCACAGTTGCATGGCCGTGGTCAACATGTTATCATCATCTCAGCAGATAAAATGGGATGGACGAGTTAACGAGACAGATGGACTTCTCAGGAGGCTTGTCAGGAGAAAAGGGTGAGATTTCTGGATTTATTTATGATGTTTTGAAAACGAGTCTCACCAAAAAGAACACGAGTTAAAGGGATGGTTCACCCAAAATCAAAAAAGAAAAAAACAAACACCTTTTTCACAATTGTTGTAGATGTACGCAGATAGTTTGGGTTTTTATTTGCAGAGTTTTAGAGATATCTGCCACGCAAACGTCTCCGGCCACGCAAACAAACTGGAAACATGTCTTTATCAAAAACAACACAGACCTCATTGCGGCAAGAGAGATACAAATATGATTTCTCAATTGAAAGCTTAATGACAGATTGGTGTGGTGTAAACTCTGTATTTAAAGACCCCAAAACACGTATGCACTTATTTTCTTGGTGGATGGCTTTTGTCTCTCTTTTCCGAGAGCTTACTACTAACATCATGGCATGCCTTCACTGGTGTCGGTTTCCATTTCTGTTCCTCGCTCTCAGGGTGTAAGTCATCCTCTGGGTTTTTCTCCAGTAGTCATAACTGAATGTGAAAGGACAGCTCATCGTGGCCCAATGACCTTTAACACGGAGAAGGATCGGGAGGCCAAGGAAGGCCTGATTTTATTGACGCTAACTGAGAAAAACATATAATCAGCATTCCTGTTGTGCTAACGTTTGTTCTCTTGTTTTTTTTTATGTTACCACTCAAAGAAAGTTAGTTAAGTTTATACATGTATCACTTTTCAAACGAGTTGTTACAAAGTGCTTTACAGAAAGGGCAGAGAGAAAAAAGAAGAGATAAGATAATGTGATTTGGATACAATTGTAAAAAGAAGAAAAAAAGTGAGTTTTAAGATGATTTTCATGCACTGATTTGGCTTCTCCGGGACTTTGTTGGAAGTTGTGTCAAAGTTGAGGAGAAACAGCAGCAAAAGTATGATAACCTTTAGTTTTAATAAACGTTGACTCTGAAACAAACAGTAGTCCCTAAAAGGGAGGAGGACGAGGAGGACAGGAGCAAGGAGGCAGCGTGAAATTGAAATGGAATTTACATGATCTGTAGCCGTTAAAACTCAACAGGCTGCAGCTGGAGAACAAGACGCCTAGTGGACGGAGGGTGTTATTAGTATTAATTATCTGCACCCACTTCATTATGACCCATGATAAGATTTACACAAACTTTATTTAATGAATTTCCCACACTTTCTTTATATTTAGCAAATAGTTTACCGGCCTCTATGTCTCAAGAGACTAAAGGGACAGACACATAAACATGAATAAGTTCACAGCACGCATGGCCAAGTTGAGGTTGAAGATTCATTATTGACCTTAAAAATAGAAGTTTAACAAAAAAAAAAAAGAAATCTGACCACAAAGAACCACTTACTGGAAATCTTCCGGGGCATTTGCAGAGATGGTTTAGCTGTTATTCCCCATCTCATGATAACAATGCGCTATCTCCATGACAACTGTAGCAAAGTCTATCCACAGATGAAGGCCTTTAGATCAGGCTGAAAGCTCAGGGAAAAGTGTGTCTGTACAAATCAAAGCTGTGACACCACCAGAAAAGACTGACATGTCAGATATAATGTTATTTTAATTTTACTTTAAAGTTATTTTAAAATTTGACAATAATTCATTACATTATCCAAACAAACCTGAACTTGACCTAAAACTAACAGATACACACAATTACTATCAACATTCAGAGACGTTTGTACCACTTTCTAATTACGCACCTTTTATAAAGGGTTGCAACTAATGGCTTTTAAATGCTTAGTGAGTCATTTATGGTACTAACGCTTTATAAATCACTTATAAGCCATTAATAAGAACAACGTTCAGGTTGAGGAAAATCTCTTTGGCTGGTGAGTCATTGATGGTCAAGTGATTACTAAATGTCTTACTTTCTACTAAGCCATCAAATCTGCACTGATACATGTTAGTAAGACATTAATAGACATGAATGCAAGTTTAATAAGGGTTATTATAATGATCATAATAGTAATCCATTAAGTAGGTACTGTTTATCGGTGTTTTAAGCCTCCAACGTCTCACACTAGGATTAGGCAATGGTTATGGTTAGGCTTAGGTTTAGGTGCCTTGAAGTCAACGGTCGCAGCGCTGCCTGGAAGGAGACATTGGGGACTTAAAACACCGTCGAGTGTAGGTACTTGTAAATGTCAATACACTGTTTATTAAATTGATTATGGTTTAAGAAGGTCAGAGGTCCTCTTGATGACTTTTCAGCTAAAGAGTTAAAGCAACTGTCCTGCTGGAGGAGGATAAACACCGACCTGGCAATCTAAACGTTATTGTTATTAATGGCTTATAACTGCTATATAACCCCTTATTAAATGATTTGTTATCCATTTATTAAGCCATTCGTTTTTGCATGTAAATGCTGTATTAGAAAGTGTTACTACAGCGCCACACTGGTGGTAAATCTGCCAACACTCTATTAATCTAAGTCACATTAATTTGACTCTGGAAGCATGAAAATCATCACCATGCCAGTCATTCAACACTCCAGTCCACACCTGTAGATAACCCTCAGGATAATACAGCAATCCTCATCTTTCCTTTATATGTGCTCAGTTGTGACAGAAACTGTAACCTCCACGACCAGACTGACTTCTCTACCACCAAGTGAGTGCCTCTTTCTTCCTGTCATGCTTGCTTTAATTATAAACCAAACACATAATACAATAATTATAGCCGAGCAGTTCTAAAGGAAGTACCCGATGAGTAACAGCTTCTCCTTGTTTTGCTTTGTGTCTTCTCGTTGCTAGAGGGAACCAGTGGATCAAATCACAGGAATATGTCCAGCGGTGCTGGAGGGCTGGGCTTGGAGAAGAATGTCTTAACCCAGAACAGCAGTGGAACTTATTTCTCTTCATGTGAGAGCAAATTTCCACTCATGGTCCAAAATTGGGAAGTTGTGGGTTTGTCTCTGGACAAGTTTTGAGATGCTGAATGTTATATTTTTAACCCCCAGTAGAAAGAAAGAGAAGTTCTAATTTGCATTTTGTTTCACATCACTTGCAGTTTTTAAGAGTTTCCAGACACTTTTTATTTGACTGGTATGCATGCTGTCTAAATTAATTATTAAATTAGGATTTCTGTACACAAAATGTATGAATATCTTATAAAATATGATGATTTGTTATAGAGGAAACCAACAGTATACCTGTACTCAATTAGAGCTGACACAGTTAGTGTATTAATCAATTAGTCCACTAACAGAAAAGTAATTGAGAGACTGAATTGATGATCAGTTGAGTAAAAATGGAAAAGATGTAATGGTTCCAGCTTGTCAAATGTGAGGATTTGTTTATTTATTCCTTGTAATTCTTCTTCTTCTTCTTCTTCTTCTTCTTCTTCTTCTTCTTCTTCTTCTTCTTCTTCTTCTTCTTCTTCTTCTTCTTCTTCTTCTTCTTCTTCTTCTTCTTCTTCTTCTTCTTATTATTATTATTATTATTATTATTATTATTATTATTAGGCCTATAGTAAAAAGTGGGAAAAAACAAACAATGGGAAGTTTTACAAACCCAACAATCAATCATCGATGAATCGAGAAAATATTCATAATGAAATCATTAGGTGCAGCCATATACAAATTAGTTTAAAAAATGGCTCTACATCAACCAACTTCAACATTAAAATGCGGCTTGCACATTAACGCATGAGTAATTCCTAATCTAATGCTATAATCTATGACAGTCACATGGGCCATTTTTCTGCATCGCATACTTCACCTTTGATACTTTAAGTACATTGTTCTGATACTTTTACTTAAGTAGCATTTTCAATGGAGGACTTTTAATTGTGATGGAGTATTTTTACAGTGTGGTATTAGTACTTGTACTTAAGTTAAGGAACCAAATACTTCCTCCACTTCCCATAGTTTCCTAGAGAGAAACTATAACTGTAAATTCTTCTGAGGTTTCCTGTGAAGAGCTGTGTAATTTGGTACTAATTAAAAGGAAAATGGACACAATATTGAATTGGTACACATCCAATAACCTATAGTCAGTGCACAGCAGGTCAGCAGAACATGAAAAAAATGATAAAGTTCAACATATATGGAGAGTTAAGTTTCCAATAGTATATAAACAATTACTCGGGTTTTCAATGGATCTGTGTTTACAGTCATTAACATTGTTCCTTTATGGATTTTTCTCTGCAAATCAATGACTATTCATAAACCTGACGCAACTGATTAAACACAAATACATTTCGTAGATCTTTTCAGGAAATTCATGGGAAAAACTATTAGCAAATAACAGGACCTGTGAAATAAAGTACTTTGTATACTGTTAATTGAATGCACAATGCATCATACTGTCATATGTTTTGTTTTGTATGAAACATCATGGAAAGGTAAATACAGCTGTTGTGCATTAAAAGCTATTTCCCTCTGAAATGTAGTGGAGTAGAAGTATAAAGTAGCATGAAACGGGGATAAACATGTTTGTGTGGAGACGATCCAGTTGCAGGAAATCCAAAATAACTTGCTTGCATCATCCCTCCAGCCTCTGTAGGCGTGAACACCAGCAGCTTCAGCTCCTCCTCAGGAGTTTACCTAGGAGGAGACTCCTCTGGAAGAGGTGATGGAGGGGGGCTCTACATAGACGGAGAGGGGTACGGAAGCGGAGGAGGAGGAGGAGGAGGAGGAGGAGGAGGTGGCGGCGGCGGCGGCAGAGGCGGCAGCAGTTATCTCGTGAGCTCGGTGTCAAAGGTCAGGTCCAGCTCGTCGGGTGGTGCCAGGAGAGCGCAGACTGCTGGCTCATCAGAAGGCCTGTCGCCAGCTTTCCGGGAGAGGAAGAACATATCCAGCCGCTCAGGAGGTTATGATGGTGAGATCCTGTTAATCAAACAAGTTGGCATCAGGGGCGCCTGAAACAGAAGCTTGAAAAGTGAAGGAAACTATTGTGCATGAGGGAGCTGTTAATATCTCTACTGCCTTTGTGTTTTCTTTTCTAGGAAGTTCGAGTGGTAATTCCTCTCCAGAGTTTACACGCAAAGATTACGGAATCTATTGTAAGTGAGAGTGACTGTGCTGTATGGGATTATATACTTTCTGATTGCAATATTTTTCCAGCTTTATCCTCATATGTCTGTGTGTGTGTTTATGCTTTTTTCTGTCTGTTTTCTTTCAAGGCTCCAACACCACAAGGGGGAGGAGCGAAAGCAGAGGTATTCAATAATAGTTTTTCCCCTCTTCCCTTCATTATATCTGCACCATCTGACCCTGAATTGTCCTGGCTTACTTTTTTATTGAATCACAATTCCTTTGTCCATTGTGTGTGTGTGTGTGTGTGTGTGTGTGTGTGTGTGTGTGTGTGTGTGTGTGTGTGTGTGTGTGTGTGTGTGTGTGTGTGTGTGTGTGTGTGTGTGTGTGTGTGTGTGTGTGTGTGTGTGTGTGTGTGTGTGTGTGTGTGTGTGATTTTTTTGTATCTTTTTCCAGAGAGTGAGATCAGAGCCAGATTACAAAGTGCCTCTCCCACCGCCGGCAGATGTAAGACCATTGGAGACATATTGATCCATTTGCTGAATGTTATGCAATTCTTCATAAAGCGACAAAGCATCTTTTATTTGAGCGTGTTTATTAACCCATGGACAGAGAGAGATTTCACTGCAGGATCACTTTAGAGCAGTATGTTTTTTGAATTATGTTTCTGTCAAATGCTTTGGCTCAGCAAAGGACATTCCTTTCCTTCCACCTCTCACATGAATGGCAACCCTCATTAAATCACAACTAGTAACACATGTGCAGTTCGCCCAGACAGAAGGTGTGCAGTACGTCAGCACAAAGAAAAGCATGAGAATCAAACAAAGGGGATCATGGGTTTGTTTGCATTGTGTTCATGTGGGGAAGAAGTGAAGGGGCAGATTTGTGGTGGCAACAATGGCACACATGAGTCACTGTTTGCAGCACCACCCAATTGAAACAAAGAAGTGGAGAGTCAGAGTTTTACAGACGCTGGTCGCTCCCTCTGCTGACTAGAGTGCATAACTGCTATTATTTAATCCACATTCTTTAACAGTTAGTCATTCTCTGCCACTTTCACCTCACCTCAGCCTCTTTCAGCAGTGGTTGAAGACATATTTAGTACTTTTACTTCCAATCCAACAGCATACTGTACTTAAGCACAATTTTAAGTACTTTTCATTTTATGCTACTTTACACTTCAAGTTCAAAACATTTCAGGGGAAAATGTTGTACTTTTTACTCCACTATTATAATAGTTACTTTAAAGATTTGACACACCAAACACACGATTAGGTCATAGAATATGATGCATTGATCGACCTACCCAGCAGTAGCCTATATTAATTAGTTAAAAAATATTCCCACCTCCACCAGCTACAATATTAAAGGTAATAATAATCCATTAATCAAATATAACATAGCTGTTATGATTCTACTTTTTACTTTTATGATTGAAGCACATTTTTCTGCTCATACTTTTGTACTTCTACATGAGTATAATGACTTTCACTTTAATGTTTGCTACTTTTACTTAAGTAAAAATTCTCAATACTTCCTCCACCTCTGGTGAAAATACTTCATCACAAGAGCATAAAATGCTTGCTTTCCAGCCTGAAGGTCCTGAACACGTTTTTTTTCTCAATTTCACTGCTTATGTAGTTACGGCTCTAAAAAAAATGTAGTAGAGTAGAAGTAGCATGGAAATTAGAAGTAGCTTTTTTTTTTCTTTTACTGAAGTACAGTACTTAAGTTAGTGTACACTCCAACACTGACTTTGAGACTAAACTGCACTAAATTGTGCACCAAAATGAATTTCTCATAGATATTGCAGTATTGTATTTGGTAAGCATTGTTTGTGCGACTGTGGTTTTGCAGGGACGGAGCTGGATGACGTGAAGAAGCTGCTGAAGGGACGCTCCTGCAGCGTCAGCCCCACTCGCTCCTCCAATGCCTCCATCACCCTGCCTGTCCCTAAAAAGACCAGCGTTAAAACCCAGACCATCACCTCTGTGACCTCTCAGTCGGGTATAAACCCCCACCAGAGTCGTACACATGCACATACTTTACATGCACAGACTCCATGTCTCCTTCCTAAAGACGTGTGGTTTAAAATGGCCTCTTGTGCATTAGCGTTACATTTAGGTGACAGGTTTACTGAATGATAAATGTGTTTCAAACCCAGACGTTTAAAATGACATACAGTATCTCCTTTCTCATTATGGACAACAACACACAAGGAATACATGTCAATGCGTTGTTATGCATGAAAGGAAGAGACACTTACATTTTTGTCTTTTCTCTACTGCAGGTTCAACTTCATTTGGCTCTGGTGTGAGATCAGGTGGGTTCCAGACCATTGATACATCAGGCCTGTATGATACCGGTCTGACATCTGGGCAGTTTGATACTGGTGTCAAATCAGGCCAGTATGATACTGGTGTCAAATCAGGCCAGTATGATATCACTCTGAAATCAGGCCAGTATGATACTGGTGTCAAATCATCCCAGTTTGATACTGGTGTCAAATCAGGCCAATATGATATCACTCTGATATCAGGCCAATATGATACTGGTGTGAGATCAGGCCAGTATGATACCAGTGTAAAATCAGCCCAGTATGATACCAGTGTGAGATCAGCCCAGTATGATACTGGTGTGAGATCAGCCCAGTATGATACTGGTGTGAGATCAGCCCAGTATGATACTGGTGTGAGATCAGGCCAGTATGATACCAGTGTAAAATCAGCCCAGTATGATACCGGTGTGAGATCAGCCCAGTATGATACCGGTGTGAGATCAGCCCAGTATGATACCAGTGTGAGATCAGGCCAGTATGACACGCTGGACGCTACACTTCCTACTTTCTCTTGGTCCACCTCCACGCTGCCCTCCCCCTCCACCACGGTTATCGCTGGTAATACCAGCGGATACGCGTACCAGGCCGGCACCAACAACATGGCGGGAGGATCGTCGCCGCTCAGTCTCACCTCACCCTCGTCCCTGTCAGGTGAGACTAAACGTCCCTTGAACAACAAATGTAGTCTTTTTGTAATGTAGTCAGGAATTGTTTTGCTGAGGGTTTTGTCTCTACTAGCTATATTGTGTACTGTTTATAGACGCAGTTAGACATAAACAAATATGCAAATGAGCAAACAAGCACACGCCCTTATTACTTTTTATAGTTTGTTTAATTTTAATTCATTTGTATTTTTTGTATGTCTTTGTATGTCTGTTTTTTTTTCGTGAATATTTGGACAAGTATGTCATGTGTGTGTGTGTGTGTGTGTGTATATGTGCTCTCTAAATGGGCCAAATGTACATTTTATGATTTCATTTGATTTAATCAAATCAAACCCTGCATGTCTATTTACAGTTTACGGCTTTCAGAATAATCTGGCTCCCACCTCTCCCAGCGTGCTCACCACCAGTGGAGGCAACGTAAATGCTCACCTAGGAGGTACGGCAGCATGTTCTCCGACAGTTTCCACAATATCTTGACACTAGGAAATATATATATATAATAATAAATAATAATATATAATATGTTGCACTCAATAATAACATAAAATAGCACCTTTCTTACGTAAGTGTTTATCACTGTGTGTTTGCGTTTGCAGGTTATGGCGTTCAGAAGAATTTGTCAAATGGTGGCGGTGTCATCAGCAGCAGCAGTGGAGTCTCTACAAGTAAATCCACAAGTGATTTGTAGCCTATAATCTGATAAAAAAATATCACAGTGATCACATTTCTCAAACTTTAAAGCTTTAGTGCGTCATTTTTTGATATTAATGAACATCTGTTACATTCAAGCCATTGCCAAATGAGTTGCTACAAAGCTAATGAAGACTATCCGCTCCTCACAACTGTGTATTTCTCAGTATGGCTATGTTCAGAAGATTGTGTTGTCCGGTGACTTTCCCGCGCAGAAGCTCGAGTGAAGATAATTACCTCTTCTGAAGAGTCCATCATGTTTTTTAATCCTCCGTGTCCTTCTTGGCTACTAGCAACTGCATGGAGGAGGGGTGGGGGCGATCACGGAAGGCTTGTATTATGTGGACACGCCAACAATTTTGTTGTCATTACTTAGAATTCGTCATGGGGGCGACAAAAACTATACGCACTATAGCTTTAACGATTTCTGACTATGTTTTTTGTTGCTGTCAGCCACTAGATCCCAAATTGATGATTCACTTAAGAAAGACTACAAGTACCTGATCTCTGACAAGGAGAACGCTCCAGCCAAGAGGGAAGCAGAAATGCTGATTTTGGCTAAAGACAGCGGGAAGCAGTTCACCACCAGCAGCAGCGGCATGCAGATGGGAGGAGGTGAGTCAGCTACTTACTGCCTCCTTCTGAAGAAACATTGAATTTCCTCTCACCCTAAAAGGGTTTCTCTACTTTTTCTGCACTCAATTTTCCCATGACCTCAACAGGTTGTAAAGCATACTTATACAGTATACAACTATATTGTTTTACTGTAGTGTTGAACTGTACTACCACCTTTATCAGTATTTATTTATTTATTCTTCTTCCTACTATCTTCCTAGTCTTAGGGACAGAACATGAGATATTTTCTATTTCCTTTCCTATACATGCTTATCTAAAGCAACTTACAATTGCTATATATGTCAGAGGTTGCAACTAGGGGTTAAGTGCCTTGCTCAGGAAATGTATCACAGTGGGAATCAAACCCGGGTCTCCCACACCAAAGGCATGTGTCCTATCCACTGCGCCATCACCACCACCTTATCTTTTTAAATTTTTATTTATCATATTTGCTTAGTTATTTTCCTCTTAAAGAGCTGTGTCTTTCCAGTTCTGCTTGTTAAATACAAAAAGTAGGGTTTAAAAAAAGTATTTCTAATTTTACAGGGTCACTATCAGGAGATTCAATAAAGAAAGAGAAGCTCATTTCAAGCTACAGTGAGAAGGCACAACTGAAGACAGAGACAGGCAACTCTTACTGTGAGTGGTCATTAAAAACATCTCTTAAAAACTAAAACTAAATACTTTGATTATAGAAACAAAATATGTGAGCTTTATTTAATTCTTCATCAGATGGATCATCTGGAGTGGTAATGAAGGACAAAGCCACCTATGCAGGTAATTGTGATTGCATGTATTTTGATATTTACATTAATGATGATTATTTTAATGTTTGAAAGTGAGGATTTTACTCTTTACTCTCCGTCTCCAGAGATTCACAGAGACAGCGGCATCTTTGGAGGTGGAGGACTGTGCTGCTGCTCCGACTCGTGTTGCTCCTGGTGGAAATGGCTGCTGGGACTTCTCCTCCTCTCCCTGCTCCTGCTGGGACTCCTGTTTGGGCTCATTGCACTCGGTAAGGCTGACTTATACAGCATAATGAGATTTAATAGGGAACGATCAAAAATCTACCCCAAAGATTAAACCTTGGGAGTCATGGGAAACTTTCTGGTGCTGCTCTGCAATGAAGCGCCCTGGGAGTGACTGTTTTTGAACCAATAAAATGTGGGTTTTGGCTTTTACAGGCTGGTGAGCATTATTTCACAGTGCTGCTAAGAGCTGTGAGACACTAAAATGTAATCCCCTCCCTGGAAATTTGATCTGTGGGTACTGTCCCACTGCCATAAGGTCGGTCTGGCATCCATTGTCAGTGGAGCAGCTCCAGAAATTGTTGCTTGATGACATCAGAGACTGCAGTTTTGTTTTCCTGCAGCAGCAGAGTTGTTGATCTGGATTTTTCCTAATAGAAATGTGATAAAAAGAGAACCTGGAAGCTGCAAATGTTAGCAACTTGCATGTAAGCATGTGCACGCCAAAACCTGTTGAGCAGTTACTGACTAATTATTTGATACTGTATATCCTGTAGAGTACATACAGTATATGTACTGTCTTCAGGATCAGTTTTTCTATCATTGTCAGAAAGTACACAATGTTCAACCGCCAGTTCAACTCGCTCTGTGGTAGGTTAAAGGTATAACCAAAAACTTTATATTTTAAGGTTTTTGGTAATTATTTTTCAGTGACATACAACAAAATAACATAATCAGTTAAATATGAAATGGTAGTAAAAAGTTTGTGAACTGCCAACTTCCAAAAATTCAGTTTAGAAATCAAAGAAAAAAGAAAATTCTTGTAACTCCAGAACTTGCCTGATAATGATCATGTTTTAAAACTTTCTTTAATATCAAAGTAATCCAGTGATAGTTGGCTATATATTCATGGGTACATTGCAAACAGGAAATGATAATAGATAATACAGCATACGGGTAATGGTGCCAGTTTGCCAAACAAATATAGTTGTTGTTAACAAATATAGGCTAAAAACTGGTGCTCAAGTTGTAGCCAACAGCTAACTGACTCCATGTCAACATACTTCCTGTTGGGCAGTGTCTCACATTTCAGGGGGACTCCACACTGTCAGACTTTAAAAAGCCCTCCTTTGTATTTTTAGCTAATGCGATTTTGGCAGTATGTGGTGGCAGGCCTGCCATCAGGGGGATCAAAGGGTGCAGATGACCCCAGATCACTGAGGGAGGCTTTATAAGGGTGATAGTGAACTACAAGCTAATTGTTGTCTGTTCATTTACACACTGAAGTTAACATTAACATGAAAATAATGAGGATTTGACTTTGATCTGTAATCACATCTGTAATGTTTTGTAATCAAATGTTTTGGAGTCAGACAGTGTAGTTTTTTTTGGGGATTGTTGTTATTTTGATTAATGATATGGTACAGTGATAAGTATAGACTGTATATAAAATGTACTTGGGTTGCCCAAACAAATACAACTCTGCCCTATTCTAAAGATAGATTTGTTATATTGATTATTTCAATAGTACTTTTTACAGTCTGCTTGGAAATTCAGTTGATTGAAAAGTCAGTCAGAATGGTGCATTCAGGTTCTGAATTTTATGTTCATCGTACAAAAACTCTGATGTCCCTTCCTCAGCTGAGGACGTGAGAAAGCTGAAGAATCGAGTGGCTACGCTGGAGGCCGAGTCCTCGGTGAATTCTGCCCGTACCAGCCGGCTGTCAGGTTCTAACAATGACATCAACACCTTTGGGGTGGTTGGAGCTGGAGCTGGAGCTGGAGCTGTAGCCGCTGGAGCTGGAGCCGCTGGAGGTGGAGCCGCTGGAGGTGGAACCGCTGGAGGTGGAGGGACCTCCCACACTGACAACACGCTACTCCTGGGGCCTGGAGGTGGAGGCTCTGGCTCCAAAACACGAATCGGGATTGGAGCTGATGCTGGCGGCTCCACTGGTGGAAATGGCAATGATGTCATCATTGGAGGTGGTTCTGCTGGAACCAGTGGGGCCACCGGGGAACGTGTCGATATAAGTGTTAGTGGCAGTGCCGGTGGTACTGGTGGTACCAGCATCAGTGGTGGCACTGGCCTCGGAACCGGTTTGAGCGGAGGATACATAGACGCTGCCGCTCTTCAGATAACCGTCCAGCGGATGTTAAGAACTGAAATGCAATCACAGTCATACAGAGGTAGGCTAATGCATACATACTGTATATACTGACTGCATGAATAAATGCACACACACACGCGCACAAACACACACACACACACACACACACACACACACACACACACACACACACACACACACACACACACACACACACACACACACACACACACACACACACTGCATGTTCATTGAACTTTTGTTTTCTGTCTCAGCTTTTCTAGCATCATCAGTGCAGGGAGAGAGAGGGCTGCCTGGACCTAAAGGTGAGATTCAAATATTATTCCTTTCATAACATCTAAACATTTTCCCTTTTTTAAGTCAATCAACAGGAATTGTGTTTAATTTATACTCATTTATATATATTTTTAATTATTTTCAGGGGACCCTGGATCTAAAGGTAAAGAAGAAATTCACTTACTAGAAATCTTTTTATTTTTCACTTGTAATACATACTATTCATCATAATCATATGTATGTTTTACTTATAACAGGAGATTCTGGTTTCCCTGGACTTCAAGGTGAGAAATGATGGCTAATATTTTTCATTTTCATTACCAATATTTTACATTTTCTCAGGACTGTTTTGTGGCATCGAAGTGTCATTTTACTTATTGTGACCTTTGACCTCAGGTGCTCCGGGATATGCAGGACCTGAGGGTCCAAAAGGACAGAAAGGAAGCCAAGGTGAAGAGAACACTTCAGTTCAAACTACTTGATGCAAGTACACTGCTTAGCCTATTAACAGTGAGACATTTTATCTATATGTAAAATATCAGGTGATCATGGACTGGATGGGGTATCAGGCATCAGGGGTCGCGAGGGCCCGCCTGGCCCCAGAGGTGAGGCAGGACCTCCAGGCTTTGGAGCGAAAGGTGACAGAGGTAGGGTTTAGATTCCCAGCAGTAACACAACCTTTGCAGTGTTTTCCCTGCCATTATAAGTCTTAGGTGCAGCACCTGCAGCTTTTTGAGTGTTATTGATTTATTATCTGCTCTAGCTTTTCCAAAGTTTTAGACACAGATATGGTGATAATAATGGTCCAAAATTATTATCACATTTTCTTGAGGAAAAAACCCTAAACCCCTCCGCCAATTATTCGCACCTAAGTCTTTGATAAACTCAGGGAAAACACTGCTTTGTGTGTATTAGTGCTACTTATTATAAGACAACAACGTCTATCTTAAAAGTGTCACTACAGGATGTCATGTGTTTGGTTTGTACAGGTGCTCCTGGGGATCCTGGGCCTGTTGGCCCGGCTGGACCAAAAGGTGAGATCATTGAACATTGTGTGTTTTAACATCAGAATACCGTTGGTTTTACTTGCAGACAACATGTGCATCTGTAACAGTTTGTTTCCTCATGGTGTATGAACTACAAACGGCACCAGGTGGCAGCATAGAGTCAGTTTGTGAATTAAGCCTACATATTGTTCAGTGAAAAGCAAACAAGAACTACCTTGACATAGATACATACAGCAATTAAGAATAATAAAATGCCCCTAATGATGAATTTTAATTTCAAGTTCCTGCTGCTTCTTCTAGTTCTTCGTAAACCATGTCACAGACGTTTGTGCACACGTGGGGTGTGTTCAATGTGAAAATGTTTTTCTCTTACTTAAATTACAAGCACCAACAGCATTAATGCAATGCTTCACCAGCACCAACGCTTTGCACAAATATGTTCTGTGTCTCCTCATGAATAAAACTGTCTATAACTCTCTCACTGCTGACTTAAATGTCATAATTATTCTACCCATCCTTTTGTTCTGTTTATAATAAGAAAGTAACCAATTTAAACATCAAATTCAGAAAGAAAAACACTCAAATAGTGCTGCTTAATTCTGTCTTTAAAAATAACAAAGCATTTATGTATGCATGTTTCACGTACACATACAGAGTAACTAGAGATTTATGGAAAACATTCATAATGCATAATATATATCTCCTGTCTTTTCTGATGCATTAATGTAAACGTTTATTGGGCTTCACTGCATTAAGAACACATCTTTAGTTATATTTTCATGTATTGTTCTTTTTTTAATTGTGTTTTTTTTTTTTTTACATTTTTCTCTTGTTCTACTGTATTACAATTATTGATATGTTTGCCAATTAGAGTTCTCACTGTATAGGACCTTGAACAGTTAAAATATATAATCACAATATATAACCAATTGATTTAATTAATACCAACAAAGTATAAAAAAAGAAAGAAAAAAGTGCGATTTCACTGCAACTTTTAGGATAATTCAACTTTTGGAAAACCTTCTCAATTCCAATTTTAGTTCCACACTATGTAATCACTGCTCTAGTTCGACAGTGTTTTTCCTTTCTAATAATTATTAATTTATGATCTAGGCACATCTGGAATCCCTGGACTTTCTGGAGTTCCAGGTCAGTTTCTCCCTGTTATCATTCATGTGGAGCATTACAGTGACTCCAGAAACACCCGCTGAGTTGAATTTGTATCTCAAATGTACCAACTGAAAATACCATTAGCAGGGCTGTGACTTAATCCCTGCCATTTTACATGAGATGTTTTGTTAAACTGTAGGTCAACCAGGTGCTCAGGGTTTCCGTGGCGAGACAGGGCTACCTGGGCCCAAAGGTAGGTCACTGCCTGTTCAACTGCTCAATGCACTGATATGTATAGTTAGTTTATTTTATAATATACTATAATGTTGTTCACAGTCACTCTTCTCACTATGCAGGTGACAGAGGGCTTGCTGGATTCCAAGGACTTAAAGGTTTGTTGTAATTACATCAGGTTTTTATAGGACTTTTCCCTTTTTCAGTGAATGTTTCTAACTGTAATTGAATTCATCTTTATTTTAGGTGAAGCTGGTGACACAGGTCTCAAAGGTGTGAAAGGTCAGTACAGCTTTGTGGATTTAACTGTAGTTGAATCTATCAAATTGGCATCTTATATACTCTGTGCAGTTTCCTAATCCAGATGTCCCACTCCTCAGGTGATCCTGGTTTACCAGGTCTGCAAGGGCCAGCTGGAGAGAGAGGAATCAAAGGGTCAATGGGTGAGTCAAAAGACCTCCAGCCTCAGATAATGCATTCATTCTCAGACTCTCAGATTATAGTATCTTGCTTCTGAACTATAAAAAAAACAGTTTGACATTTTGGAAAAACACGCTTGTTCGTTTTCTGGCCAAGAGTTAGATGAGAAGATCAATACTACTCTCATGCCTGTCCATTAAATATAGGGTTGGGCATCGTTTGGATTTTAACGATTCTGATCCCAATTCCGGTTCTTCCTTTCGATTTCGGTTCTTATCGATTCTCGATTCCAATTCTTTGAGGGGTGGAGTTGAAATGGGTCACATGCCTATTTCACAAATAAGAGGAAAGTTTTATTTTGATTCAGTGGTGGGTTGCAGTTTTACCGGGCATTTTCAACGCAAAATAAAGCCACACTAGAGCGCTGCTTACTGTGCTCCATGGCTGCAACACAACAGTGGGGGGTCCCTGCTCTGTCTCTCTTTCAGTTAAGGGGTCCTTGGTTTAAAACATGTTGAAGACCCCTGATTTAAGGAATAACAATTGCTGGAGAAAAACCAACTGGCTATTCAAGAAATGTTTGTTGTTTAGAGTGACTTATTGATTGATATTCAATATGATATTTGTTTGGTTTTATATCATCAGGGTTGTCTGGAGTCGATGGATTGAAGGGATCAAAAGGTAAAATGAGTAATCTAGCGTTACAGATACAGCTATTTAAATATAATTTTGATGTGTACAAGGACATAACATTGAAGATTACACTCAAGAGTGTAATCAAGTGAGTGAAATAAGGCTTTTCTTTCCTTTCCTGAACATTTAGTATTTTAGACCCAAAAATCCACGATTCCTCATAAATGATATATTTCTTTGACCCTCAGGTGACCAAGGACATGCCGGGCCCCCTGGACTCAGAGGTCCTGCTGGGCCTCCTGGAGATGCTGCACTTCCAGGTAAACTGAGCCTGATGTCACTCTTATAAATCTGGATCCTTAGCTATATTAACATTATCATTTGTGGATGAATATCAATGATATGACATATTCATAATATCTCCCCTTCTGTAGGAACACCTGGGCCTCAAGGACCACCAGGTACGACTCTACTATTAATACAATACACATTGTAGCTTCATTATTATTTACGTGGCATTTTATTGTTAATTCTCTTTGCTTTTAATGCTCTCAATACTTAAAAATGTACTTGCGTCTTGCTTTTAGGGATACCAGGGAATCCAGGACAACCAGGCTCTAAAGGTACAGCTATATGGAGGGCCATCTGCTGCAGAAAGTGCATGCTCTCTAAAATACCACGTGCTTTGTGCTATTAGTCTGTGCGTCTGATGTAGGATGTGTCTGTCGGTTTTAGGTGAATCAGGTCAACCAGGAAGAATCATCAATGCAGGTAAAAAGATCATGATAATGTAATGACATTTTATTAACAGGGATAATGCACAATTAAACATTAACCTTGTATAAGAACAAGGAGAGATGTATTGCACCAGGTTGTAGCATAATTGCTATTTTCGGCCCATAGTCTCTGGGGATTATAACATTTATAATTTAACATCATATCGATTAGATTATAGTTATAGACATCTGACCATCACTTTAATTATTTTCCAGCTGGCTCCACTTCTTTCGGCATCCCAGGACCACCTGGGCCTTCTGGTCCTCCCGGCCCTGCAGGACCTCCGGGATTATCAGGTCTGACCCACGACAGCCCGCGAAGTAGCCAGATGATGTCCTCGGCATTCTGCATATATTGCCCTGAATGATTGCGCCATATCAGTAGTACCTATACTTATACTTGTATTTGTTGCTTTATCTCCTCAGGTCCCATTGGCCCTGCTGGTCTGCCTGGCCAACCTGGTAGGGCATTGCTCTTTTTTGCTCCCAAAAGAAGGTTTTTAGATCCGATATGTAGCCATCAAAGTCTCATGGATGCTGCATATTGTTTGTTTTTGCAGGTGCTAAAGGGGACAGGGGATATAAGGGAGAGCAGGGAGAACAAGTACTAACAGCGAGAACGACTGAAAGTATATCCTCCAGTAAGTACTTTCTCTTGATGAATTTCTACTAGACATACAGTGTTTAGAGGTGAGAAATAACCTGCTGCATCTGGGGTGTAACGTTATCTGCAGAATACACTCAAAGTAAAAGGACTAATACCACACTGTAGAAAATACTTAATTACAAGTAAAAGTCATGCATTTAAAGTCTTTTGTAAAAGCATGTACGTATAATCAGTATTTAAAGTATTTAAAGTACTCATCATCGCTGTCCGGAAGAATCTCCATATTTCGTATTTGTTTTTCATAAATCAATGCTATTGTTCAACCTTTACGTCTGTCTGTAAGTTTTACAAATATACAGTGACGAGGCGATTTCCTTTCCTGAAAAGCAACGGTTTTGGACATAGAAGGTTTTCAGCTGACAGCAACGTCATGCAGAAAAATGGCCACTGTGATCATCATATTATTATTACTCCTGTATTGATGTGTAAGCAGCATTTTACTGCTGTACTTGGTTGAGGTGGAGCTAATTTTTGTATAACTATTATTAACTATTTTGTATAAGACTGCAACTATTGATCATTAGCCTACTAGTGTGGGCTAATCTGCTGATTATTTTCTAGATTAATTAATTAATTCTTTTGATTTGTAAAATAAGAAAAGTGAGATTGCTGTCAAAATTACCCGGAGCCCAAAGTAACACCTTCACAATGCTTGTTGTGTCCAAACACCAGTTCAAACCTCAAGATGATTCCAGGTAAGTTAAAATAATTGAAAGGAAAAGCAGCGAAGTCTCACATTTGAAAATCTGGAACCATAAAATGTTGTGGCATTTTTGCATGAAAAATGACGATTATCAAAATAGTTGCCAATTAATTCTCTGTTAATCGATGAATTTTCAGCTCTACTTGTATAAACTGTGGAGTAGTTTAATTGATAACAAAACTAAGCACTTCATATGTTTTTTTATCCAAAAATGTAATTTGTAACGTAAGATTTGTGAATGTGTGTAGTGAATAAGGCTACATTTATACTGCTACATTTTGGTTTAAAAACAAATATCTTTTGCTATATTTACACCTCACATTCCCACCGCTCTGGCGTTTCAGAGCCCCTAAAACGGAGACATTTGAAAACACGTTTTGGTTTGGAATCTGCGGGCTGTGTTGCAGTCTCAACGGCCGTAAACAGAGACCTTTGGCAACAGACACTGATGCCAACGTTTCGCTGCCTGATTGGGTCTTATCAGTCATGACGTCTCATTCTCTGAGACTAAGCTACTAACGTTACCATGGCAACTACCAGCAACAGGCGGATAATACATGCTGTCTCCTGTTTACCCCGGCACACGCATGCCCAGTATAGAAAAATGTTCATAAGAAATGTGGTTTGGCCGTGTTAGTTTAAACGGAGATTAGTTCTTCTACTGGAGCTAAAAACGCTAATGTGCACGGAGATTGCTTTTGGCTCAAAAGTGCTTAAAAACCAAAACGTACCAGTGTAAATTTAGCCTAAAACTGTCAAATAACCTTAGTGGAGTAGAAGTATAAAGAGGCATGTGAACAAAATTACTGTTAGCTTATGGTAGCTAATGCAAATAATGTAAAAACAGTACAAAGTGAAATTGAGTTTATTGACTTTACACTCTTTCCTACTCGTGCTACTTGTTAAGCGTACTTTATGCTTCTGCGTAAAATCTACGCCTAGGCTACGTACGTACGTGGAGACACGGACGTTACGCAGTAGCCTGACGTGCCCCTCTTGAAAAATTTAACTACACGTTGCGCCGATGCACGTCGCTCGGACGTAGCTTGTTGGCGTTGCATTTCCCCCAACTCATTTCATGGTTCTCCTTCTCCATAAACAACATGAAATCAAGGAGAATGTTAACTTTTCCAGCTACAGATTTCTGACCGTGGTCATAAAGCGCAGGGGAGACACTATGTTACTCCCACTATGCCTCCAGGGTCAGTACTCGCTCCGAAGCTAATCACGTCACTCTCTCTCTCGCTCTACCACATACACACACACACACACACACACACACACACACACACACACACACACACACACACACACACACACACACACACACACACACACACACACACACACACGCACATACGCACACATGCACGCAGGCCCTGCTATTCTCATAAAGAGATTGATGGACACACCAACACACAAGTATAAACTTCAGGCCACTTACGTAGGCTACAACGGAAGCTCTGCGTGGATCCGCCTCATTTGGCATTATCATGTGTGGCCACAGTTGGCGCTGTTTAGCTTAAATTACATAGGGTCGCTTTAATGCAATTTTCTACACTTTTAGCCTGTTTTGTTCCTCTCTACAGACCAGAATACTGTTCATTACTTAAAAATATGTGTTTGTGTTTCTGCTTTAGGGCAGTTTAGTGGCAGTGGAGGTTTCGGACAACCTGGCCCACCCGGCCCACCGGGTCAACCTGGACGTCCAGGTAAATAAAATAAACAGGATCTTTTGCAACATTATCAAAGACATCATCTTTAATGATTTTGTAGGATTCATTTGATGCCATCTGAGAATGACCGCAGCCTTCTTGTAATATTTTTTTCAAATTGTGTCACTGACTACTGGTTTAAAAATGTTTTCATCAGGAGATTCAAGACAAGGACCTCCAGGACCACCTGGGCCTCCAGGTCAGTATTTGAGCTCATTAAAGCCACTGTTTCGAATATAGACTCTGAGGCAGGTGCATCATACAGTGTGTTTGGTATTATGTGAAGCTCATCCATTCTTTATATCAAACTTGAATCATCTTTTTATTAGGTTATGGAATTCCAGGACCCAAAGGAGACAAAGGAGAGGCGGGCTTTGCATCCAGCTCTGGTATGATCTGAAATCTAAAGTTGATGTGGGTTTAATATGTAATGAGCAGCAACAGAAACCATTTCAACACTGCTCTTCTTACAGGAACGTTTTATACTGGACCACCAGGACCACCTGGGCCTTCTGGGCCTAAAGGATCAACAGGTGATCAGATTTTCTGAAGACCTCTGTATGACCGTATGCCTCATTTAAAGAAAATTCCCCTCTTTTAGTTTTAGTAATGACATCTCTGTTGTTATTGTCTGTTTAGGTTCTCCTGGACCAAGAGGATACCAAGGTAACTGTCTTTCTATTTTAGTTTTCTTTCACCAAGCATTTGTGACTGTGCCATAACAATATAGATAGTTGTGAGCCTGCCTGTGATCAAATCCATCGCAGCATAAATAACTGTGGCATCATCATCTGTGTCTCAGGCGAACCGGGCCAACAAGGTGTACCGGGCACCCCAGGAAGACCAGGAAGCTCTGAGAGAGGTCAACATTTAAAAATAAATCATACTAAATCACATTAGAGAGCCACACTTATTGGGCTTAATGCACAGTGTGATAAACGTTATGTTCATTTCTTCCTTACAGTGTCGACTTATGGTGGAGGACATGGGATCCCTGGACCACCAGGTCCACCGGGACTTCCTGGACCACAGGGACCACAGGGACTTAAAGGTACCAACACATTAGTCTCACTTTGCCAGACCCTCCTCCACAGCGCTGTGAAAGAGGGTCTGGCTAGTCCTACCAGCACACCGGGATGGGAGAAAAAACGTGCTCTGCTTCATTGGCATGTCTTTAAACCATTCACAATCGCCATGGGCGGCGCTTCTGCAAAATAGCCTCGGGAAGGAACTTGTTTGGGTGGAACGTGTACGTTCAAAAGTTGTTTTAGTCATGCAACAACAAAGTCCGACTGGACAGATAGTCTAGCTAGCTGTCTGGATTTACCCTGCAAAGATCTGAGGAGCAGTTAACCATAGTCCTAATAAATCGACCGGAGTTTAGATTTCCAACACAAAGAAAGCGGAAGGTACCGGACAGCCGGCCTAAATGAGTGAAATCCGGCAGAATTTCCATCGGCAACGGAGCAGTCCTGGAAGTGGAACGTCGTGGATATAGACTACCAACACATTGAAATCTGTGAATGCTGTCAATGTTTTATTGTCTGTATTTCAGAGTAAATACTGTGTCCGCATGAGTGCGTCACATAATGATAATGCTTTTGTTGTCGTTTATCATTTCTAAGGGGACACTGGAGCTGCTGGTGTTCCTGGCTTTTCAAGAGGTAGAGAAAATAATTCAGCTTTACAATACTACACTAAAGTCAAGTGTTTTTATCTTGTAAAAAGACAAATTGTTCAAAGTGGCTTTAAATATCTATATTTTTTTCAGTGCCTTTACTATCTCATTTTTCCTCAGGCTCGGTCTCAGTCACCTCAGGCCCTCCTGGCCCTGCAGGTCCTCCTGGCCCTCCAGGCCAGCCGGGCTCCTTTGCTTCTTCTAGTGAGATGCGGCAGTACATCACTGACTATCTAAGTACGAGTTTTTCTGAAGCAAGGTCCCATGCTCACAGCCTGCCAGGGCTGACAGAACAGAGTATGATTGTTTTATTTGTTCCATGCAGGTAGAAGCAGACAGTCTAGTATCCCCGGACCTCCAGGTCCACCTGGGCTTCCAGGAATCCCTGGAAGCTTTTCAGGCTCTATTGAGGACATCTCCACTCGTATCATTGCATACCTGCAACGTAAGCTTGTGCTTCTCTCCAGAATGCATATTACCTATGATAGTGTGAGGAGTGTTTATGTATGGGGCATAATTATAGCCGAATGGGGGTTACCTTCAGCTGTGTTGTGCAATTTCAGGTTCAGACTCAGGCCTTAGCATTGGTGTCCAGGGACCTCCAGGACCACCTGGTCAACCTGGCTATGGATCCCTGACGGTCAGCAGTCTCATCGCCATGCTTCAGAGTAAGTACAATACATATTCTGACTGAGCCAAATAGTATCAGATACATATTATCCACGCTGCACTATAGTGTCTTAAATGCTTCATCTCATTTGACTGTGAAGGCAAAATATTTTGAGGATTTGCTTTTTCAGAGGAAGCTCCGGGTTAAACTATAGCTGCATCTCATAACCCTTAAATTGCCTCCTTGAGTCCTCAACTTGCCTCCCTTTCTCGCGTCTTAGTCCCTCCCATCGAGGAGGCACAGGAGAGACATCATTGGAGGAGAGAGGCAACGAGCAAATGTGTTTTAGAGAGATGAGCTTCTACTCTGAAGCATCACTTGATTTCGTCAGCTGTATGGGCGGAGTTACCAACAGCTTTTAGCTGCACGGCTTCCAGGATGGCTGCTCTCGTGTGTCCTCACCTATAGCTCCTCGATGATCCCTCCTCGATGCTCTCGAGGGACAGAACAACTTGCGGTTCAGCCAAGGACCGAGGAGTTGAGTTGAGGAGCTATCAAATGAGGGTCATGAGATGCAGCCTGTGTCTCTCTGCTGTGATCTGTCTAGGAGAAGATGTGAGGAGATATTTGTCAGGACCACCAGGGCCACAAGGACCACCGGGACAACCAGGGACGCCGGGAGGATTTTCAGGCAGTTACAGTATAGAGGAGATATCCACATATGTCTTCAAAATCATGAATGGTGAGCACAGGTTGCACTGAAAACCTGCACACAGAAAAACAATAACCCCGGAAGTAATGCCTGGGGTATTGCACAAAAGCAGAATTTATAAATCCAGGATAACCGATAAAGCCAGGCCAAGCCAGGTCAAGCCAGGTTGATATTTCTGTAACAGACCGTGAGGTCGATCACAGATTTACTGATGCTAAAATGGAGAATACATATTGTGCATATTTTATACAGAATGAGCAGCAGCTTCTTATGGAAGTATGATAATGTGAAACACATTATTTGTAAAAAAAGAAACACAGCCGCTGTAATGAAACAGCGAGAGAAAGCGTGGCAGACAATCACAGGCCGCTTGAATGCGTAAGTAGCCTAAATATATACATTAACTGACCGCTGCTCTGAATTGAAACCGCCATAATCATACCATTCAAGGAGTTAGGCTAATTATTTGCACAAACGAACAGTTGTACTCTGCCTTAAAAGTGATCAGAATACAGCTTAATGTTACGCAGGAAATTTCCCACCACTAATCTACAATGCTAGAGTAGGCCTTTGATGCTTAAATATCTCTCTCTCACTCTGTCTCTCCCTCTCTCTCATATGGGCTAAAATATAAATTACCTAAGTAACATTAACTTCCACTGCTCACTTTTCAGGCAAAGTGTACAACAGTTCCTTTGTGGAAATAATTAGCTTAACTTCTTGAATGGTTTCATTTAAAAGCAGTAGCCTATTTCATAAATGTATATTTTTAGATATACCATTCAGTCGGTCCGCTTTTTCTCGCTGTTTTTATTATTTTACAGAGGCAGAGTTTCCTTCTTTACATATTATATGCTTTGCTTCCTCGTCGGCCTATATATGGACATACAAAAGACACTAAAGAAATTAGACTCTGAAATCTAGAAATTATAAAGATAATTAAGTGATACATTTAATGCACACTTTAAACATGACAGTGTATTCATCAGTTATTTCCCCCCAGCAAAATATAACGTCAAAAACCATTGAGGTGTCCTCTCCCTGTTGTTTCATGAATGTACAATATGTACAGTAGCCTCAACTATATAGTTACTGGTCCAGTGAACTAAGACTATAATTAAAGGTGCAGTAGGTAAGCCTTATACAACTAACTTTCTGTCATATTTGCTGAAACTGACCCTATGTACCAGTAGAACTACATGAAGCAGGTCATTTAAAAAAAATCTGGCTCCTCTGGCACCACCTACAGCCTGTAGTGTGATTTGCAAAAATCCACCGCTCCCTGTTCAGATGGACCAATCAGGGCCAGGGGGGGTGTCTAACTGTGTGTCAATCACTGCTCATGCACACACATTCATTCTCCCTTGTGGGGGGAGAGGCTTAGGAGACCGTTTTGGCCTTTAGCGGAAAGGGGGGAGGGACTGAGAAGTTGTTCAAGTCCTGGATCTTCACAATCCTACCTACAGCACCTTTAAGGAGGCTTTGTACAATTAGGATATACAGTAGGTATTTATAATTGTACAATCCTCCCAAATTGCAGTTCACTGGAGAGAACACACATTGTGTGCTAAGAATGCCAAATTAAATGCACATGGAAGAGGAACATAGATTATCTTTTGTTAAAGAATACAAAAAGAAATAAATCAACTAAAATAATGAAAGGTGTATTGGTCTCTGACCAGTCTGCCATTGTTAGAACCACTAACATGTGTATAGTACTTTACATATTATCCTTCATCGCTGACTTCATTTAAAACACATTTGCACCTCTATCAGCCTTTTCTAATTATCTCAACATCTGCCATAATATATTCACCAAACTTCTGACAACAATATGAACAGCAGTCTTCATACAGCGATATAACAGTAACAATGACTGTCACATGAATAATTATAAAAATAATGGACACAACTTTATATAACAGTGCTTAACTGAACGGCAATGTACACCTGTTGTATTTTAATGCAGGCTAATCTCCATGGTAACTTAGGTGTCTCTGCTTTTGTGCAACCAAGTCAAGGCTAAATTTGTCCAGGATAATTGGAATATCCTGGCTTAATCCCTTATCCTGGTTTTGTGCAATACCCCTCTAGTCTTCGATCAATCAAATTGCTTTTATTGTCATTTTCAGACCGAGGGATTGCCAGAGGTCCGCCCGGGCCACCCGGGCAACCCGGGCCACCCGGTCCTGCTAGGTTTTCTGTTGCAGGGGGATCTGGCTTCACTACCGCTACAATTGACTATTCTGCACTGATAAAACGTAAGTCATTGGGTTTTTTTTTTCACTGACAGAAACTGTCTTGTTGTTGATAGTGAAAAGTTCGTCAATCATCTTTCTTGTATCTTCATCTACTTAGATCCAGACTTCCGCTCATGGATTGGCTCTGCCGTACAACGTGGTCATGCTGGTCCTCAGGGTCCTCAGGGTCCTCAGGGTGTCCAAGGGCAACCTGGCCCTCCCGGCCCTCAGGGCCCCGCTGGAGTCTCCACTGCCACTGTGTACGGGGGGGCGGGAGGCCATGGCTACAGCTTGGAGGAAATTCAGCGTTACCTGCAGGGTGAGTCCGACAGAGACGATGAACATAATGTATTGTATAGGCAACAACTTATTCCACTGTATAAAGTACAGTACAAAGGGTAATAATATTATGTATATTATTTATTGCAGCCTTAAGTTGATTTTTGTCATAACTGCCTCCCTGAGAGAATATTAACTGAAAACAGGATTAAACATGCGTAAACCAAAGGTAGAGTGTTTGTGTTTACAGATGCATTTCCAATTTGTTTCCTTTAAATCACTAACAGGTTGTGAAAAAAAACCATGCATAGTGCAGCAAAAACCCCTGAAATGCTTGCATTTATTGCAAATATATACCTTTTTCCAACATATGGCAATACTCCATATTTCCAGCTTCAGGGCAAGTGTTTTTGTTTGTTTATTTTGCAAATGGCAATTCATTATTTTAATTATTTTGGTGTTATTGGAATAAAAAACACTTAAAAAATCTTTTTTATAAAACAATCTCAACAAAAATCTTGACACTAAACTGAAAAAGGCTGTTGCTGCAATTTTGTTAATTTGACAGGAAAAAACATTGCACTAATAATGAAATGTTGAAATTAGATGAGGAGCCTACGATCAAAATAATGAAGTTACTGTTTAATCCAGGACACTTTTCTCATCTTTTGGTCAATTTTGAGATTCTGGTCTATTTTGCTTCCATGTCATTTTAATTAGTTAACGTCTAATTTGCATATCAAAGTAGCTATCGTGATGGCGTTATTAGACACAGATTTTACTCTAACTGTTCACCTGAAGTGTCTCCATTAAGTACAGTACATTAGCCTGTAGGGCCATGATGCCTCTGCTAAACCTTATCTAACTTATTACATAAGCTAGTAGCTCATGCATGTAAGCAAGACAGAAATTAACTATTTGTTTTGTCTTTCGGGTAATTAGCTGTAAACTCGAGGCACTGTTTACATGGGTTTGAAAAATCGGGGTAACCTGCCTTAACCCGAATATAATCATTTTTTTAAACTGACTGGGTACAAAGGTTGAATATCAATTTTTAAATATAAGCAAACAAGAAGGGTGCTTTGTTCCACCTTTAACCATACCCAACAATGACTACATGGTATACTGGCGCACCCTGGAGTTCCCCTGTTCACCTTGTTCACAAACTGCTCCAAACAGCTCGGTAGTAGTCCAGCCTTTACTTCCGTGACGAACGCCTAGCTGCTAGCATGGCACCCCAGCTAGCAGTACTTACTGCCCATGTGTGACTCCCAACAAAGATGGTACAGAAGTGAGATGTCTCACTGTGGCGAAAACAGAGAGCTCAACACACAGGGTGAAAAGAGGAGCTGCAGCAATGTGCAGTACAACAAATATATGGTGTTTTCTGAAAAATAAACCACATAAACCTATTCTGGTACAACCTCTAAATATAATTATGAACCTGAAAATTAGCATAATATGAGCACTTTAAGTTCCTCTTTAATGTAATGCAATACAACAGCCCTGCATTACAGAACAAGTATACCTTTTTGAGCTTAACATTCATTTTGAAGGTTGTTTATTTTTCCACTCCTTATTTTTTAGTCTACTATCAAAAGGTTTCCTCATCTTGCTGTGCACAACTTGCAATTAGAATGACAATAATGTGGATTTGAACCTTTCTCAGGTTCTGGGTTCAGAGGTGTTCCTGGCCCTCCTGGTCCTCAAGGTCCACAAGGTCCACAGGGTCCACCAGGCAGTTACAGTGGATCCATTTCCTACAATGGAAACTTCCCTCGGGAGAGCATCCGCACTGAAATTCAGCAGTATCTGACCAGTAAGCTCCTAACATCCCACACAGACAGATTAAAGCCACATGAGCACAGATGAGAGTGGATATCACGGATGAACTTTATCTTTCAGGTGACAGTGTTCGTCGTGCCATCATCGGACCTCCGGGCCATCCAGGACCTCCGGGTCAGAAGGGAGATCGCGGAGAGCCGGGTTACATCCAGAGCCACTCGCAGAGCCAGAGCCACACACAGGGTGGATCTCGACACGGCTCGGAGCACAGAGATATTCATGTCAGCAAACTCACACAGACACTGGACTACTCCAACGTCGCCAACGTTGCAATAAAAGTTACAGACTACATCAAGAGTGAGTCGATCTTAGCTGTCAAGCGCAGAGATTTCTTTTGTAGTTATGTAAGGCAGGGGTTGTCTAAGTCTGACACTATGGGCAGCCCCAAACAACACAAACACCCTCCCCATCTCATATTTTTTGGAATATATGTTCTATCTACTCTAAATATGCTCAAACTACAGTTTCCATAATGCTTTGGGGATTTCGCACTTTCGGGGGATATCATTATCTCAGATGTTGCAAATAAACGTCTATAAAGTATTATAAATGTTTATGAATCGTAGAAAAAAAGATGGTTATTACAACTCCAGATCTGCTGAAAATCATGTTTTCTTCAGTACCAAAGTAATCCAGTGATAGTTGTCTACATGTTGTGTATGTCCATGGGCACATCGGATTACAATGACTACAGGTGAAAATTAGCCTGTTGGCTAACACTGGCACATTTACAGAAATGTTGATTAATGTGTGTTGTCCTTTATACATAAATGAAATGAAAATAATACAAATATCGGCTAAAAATGGAGCTCAAGTTGTAGCCCACAGCTTTCAATTTTGTGTGAGGGGGTGCCCACAGTGTCACACCACTGACTTAACAACTACTACTACTACTACTACTTCTACTACTACTACTACTACTACTGCTCTTCTGGCCAACTATGTTGAAAAAGTTGATGATGAGTGTCCCTTCAGTACTTTGATATATAATAACCCACCTCTAGGTCAAGGCCTGCTGCAGGACTATCTGGTTGAGGGTCCTTGGAGGGCGAATGTACGAGCGATTCAAGGCCCCCCTGGTCCACCTGGCCCTGTCGGACCACCTGGTCAGAGCCGCGTCATCGGTTCCTACGGCAATGTCACAGCTGACCTCATGGAGTTCTTCAGAAGTGAGGATACCGTTGTGATTTTCCACATACTGTATCAAGTTAAATCTTATAGCAATGGAAAACCAGACTTATGCAAGTGTTGTTGGAAAATGTTGCTTCATCACAACTGAATCTGTGCTTCTGCTCTTGCGCAGCCTATGGCACCATCCCCGGAGCTCCAGGAGGCCCTGGACCAAGGGGTGAGAGAGGGTACCCAGGACCCAGAGGAGAAAAGGGTACATTTAAAACAGAGCTGATGAAACACTGTGTATTTTCCAGAGTAATGTGTTTATTGGAGCGAGTGAGACAAGCAAGTCTGAGAGTTTTGTATGTTTACAGGTGATCCTGGGCACCAAGGTTTACCAGGAACACCAGGGACATACACTTTCCAAATTCCACACACAGTGCAGAAGAGGGATGCAGGTAACTTCAGTCAAATGTTGTTAAATCACATTAAAAAAAATGTTGCGAGTGTTACATGCATGTAACTGCATTTTTTGTATCATCCACTCCAGGCAATAATGTGGTCGGTCGTCATCGTCGGCATCGCCGTCACGCCAGCGGTGCCTAAACATACTACTGGATCATGTCAGATTTCATTTTTACTCGTTTTTTTTTTTTTTAGGTATTCAACTGTAGCAAATGCAAGTAGGCAAAATGCTCCTTAATGTTGCCATCTGTAGAAAAGTCACAGGACAATTTGAGAAAATTCAAGTGGCCAAAAAGTCTTTTTAAAAACAGTTTCAAGTAGAGTAGTATGGATTTAGCTGCTGGTCAGTGTCTTTGTCACACAGACTTCATTCTTTTTGACATGTGGGTGTATAATGTTTACTTTGCTTAGTTAGAAGCTTGCATTCAAACGTGTTTGTTTTTTTTCCCGGGGAGCAGCTTTGTTTAAGAGAATATCTATTTTTAAGCAATAAATAGCCAATATTTTAATTGCACTTTTCATCCTTCCCACTGCTCGTGTAACTTGAGGTGTACTTTTTTTTATTGTCTTTTGAGGATTATATTGTATTGAGGACTATACAATTACGTGTTTAATTTGTCAAAGTAACTTTGCAATGTTTCATAAAAATACAATATTGTCAGACTATCCACATAAATCAAGCCAACCTCCAGCTGTAATGACCCCATGAAGTAATCCATTCACCACATATAAATTACAAAAGCAATTGACATTTTTTAAATATATATAGCAATGCATCATTACCAGTCAGTGAAGGTCATTTGTGCAACAGGGAGTGAACCTTGATTACAGTAGGACTGATGACTTGAAAGGTTTGTTGGTAAAAAAAGAAAGAAAGAAATGTTGCATGGTTGAAAGACAGATGATCACTCAAGAAATGACTGATTGGATTGTATATTTTTGTATGAGAGTGCACTGAAATTTATATATTTTCTTTATACCTTAAGTGTTGGAAAGAATAAATTATAAAATGTTCCCAGATTGTTTTACATGATTGAACTTATTGACATTTGATCAATATATTTAAAGACACACAAATAAATCTATTTTTGGACTTGTGAGTCTTGATCTTCACTCAAAAGTGCTTACAGACAATTAAAATGTAAAAAAAAAAAAAAAAACTTTCACAATTTTCAATTTTTTTTATTTACAACAAAAAAAAGTCAATTTATAAAGACACTTTAAATACATCTGATCTGACATCAAAGGAATATTCATTGTGGTAGAATGACAACTTATTGAAATGCTGTAACTTAACAAAATAAAAAAATATTTGAAATCTATGGGTCGTATGGTGTAATGTCCATTAACCCCAATAAAAACCCAGCATTCAACACAAAACACTTAGTCAATGTCAGCATATGGAAATTAAAACATGCTTTGATGATATGTAGCGACAAAATAAACTAATTAGGTCAATTAAAATCTCTTTTTGTGGACCATCAATACTTTTGCCCCTAAAATACAGCGAAGGACGTCTCCTCACACATTAAAATTACAGATACAGCGTTTTACCTTTCACACAACACTGGTTTTAACAAGAGCAAAAAGCTCACAGAAAAGAGCGATTACAGCATTGATATATCAGGAATACAAGTTTAGAAAACTAGATGTGATCATAAAATACTTAAGGGCATCTTTGAAAACAAGAGATAAATTATAAGTAAAAATAAAAAAAAGGTTAGTTTGGAGTTTGAACAGGCTTGGGTGAGACCAAGGTGACTCGCTGTCAAAATTACATCGACAGTTTTACTACTGCATATTTTTTCTTTAGCTCATGTGGCAAAACAGTGCAAATCAACAGCTTTACATTCCTTTAGGTTTAATGTCAAGGTGGTCAATTTTCTATATAAAAATGTATTTCTTCATTCTCCAGGAGTGTGTTTAACTAAGTGGGAGTACAGCACCTAAATGAAATGATGTGCTAAAGCAGTAGATATATTCTTGTCAACATTGTAAAACCCTCATGATAAGCACAGTATCTGATTGAACTTCATATGTAGGTACACGCATGTAACATTTCACTCATTAACAACACAGTACATTCCTTTTCATTTGAACTCGTAGCCTTATGATTTCAACATGGCGCTGTTTTTGACATTACACTACACAGCCATAACAAAGTCTTACAACTACAGACTTTGTCTTTTAACTCAACAGTACATTTCCATTGAACCAGCTCTACCTTACATGCAGCAACACAAGATCTCAGAGTCGTCTTAATCACCAGCACATGTGAAATGATTAAAATAATCTCTCAACATCTTGTGATTGTGTGTGAAAATGATGACTTGAGTTATTTAAGTGCAAGACTTTCAGGGGGCAGCGTATATACTGTAAAACACAGGGAGGGGGCAAAATGCAGAAATGAAATGAACATATGAGGCACTAGAGATCATTCATACTGCAGTAGGCTGTGCTTACAATAATCTGATAAACATGATTGGCCTTCGCTACCAACTGCAGGCTTTTCAAATTTCAACATGCTCAAAAAAGTGCATATTATTATCATTGGACATTCCCCAACAAGCTGAGAAAAATGTGATTAAGTGGGGGAACAGTGTGTAGGCATGTCATGCTCACTAACGGTGGAATCTAAGCGGTCGGAGAAATGATGTCACCCCACCAGGATGAGTCAGGGAACGCAGCCAAGTTAGATAGGAGTCTGTTTTGTAGCACAGACAGACATGAGGCTATAATCCAGAGTTGTGCAGGTTTGGGATGGGGTAGAATTTGGATACTCTACTCTGGGTGGTGGGGTTAAGGCATTCCGATTCGCCGCTCATCTTAAAGAAGACCTCCTGCTCCTGGAGCTTCCGTGTGAACTCCTCCTCTAACGCCTGCAGGGGGCAGCAGATACAAACAACTGAGTAAACCACTGTTGTTGACGGTTATATCAAACAAATCAGAGAATCAGAGACATTCGTACTCCTGACTGTAGAGGGAGTCTGTAAGAGACACATGAAGAGTAAATGGATGAATAAATATACCTTCTTCCTGGGTCTTAGCTTCTCTCTCCATTCCTTCATCTCTTGGCTGTGCTCCTCATCCAGCTCCTTCAGCTTTTGGGTCTCATGTTCAATCAGAAGATGGCATTTCTCATTCTGGAAGAAAATGTAGACACATGGGGCTTCAGGATTAATGTGCTGGATTAATAAATAACACCTCCTGTGCTCTACCTACTTTATCTGCACTGGCATAGACTTATGTCTCTTTGCTTTTATTATTTTAATTGACATTTTTTTCCCAGCACAGTGTGCTAAGATCAAAATAACGTGCGTGCGTGCGTGCGTGGCCTCACCTGCAGCTGCTGCAGCTCCCTGATGTTTGAGTCACACTGCAGCTGCAGATCCCTCATCTGGTTCTCGTGTTTCTGGTGTTGATGGAGCCTCTCGTTCTTCTGCCTCTTGTCTTCCTGAGAAGCAAACTGGACCACGCAGACAAAAATACAACAAAATACACAACTGTAACAGCAACTCAAACCCAAACAAAGCTATTAAGTGACATGGCTTTATTGCAGATAGGTGGTTTTGAAAGGTGGTCTGCTCATGCTACAGGCAGTGGGAGCACATAGAGTGGTGATTATGCAAAAGGACAAGTTAGGGACGCGGCCACGGAGCGGTCCATTTCAAACATGTACAGTGCTGCTCATGACTTTAAGAACCCATGCTAATGTTGACTAAAAAGAGGAATAAATAAAGATAAAGAGGAAATTGATCTTAATGCCTTAACTAAACAAATTAGGAAAAATCCAACCTGTAAGGACACCAATTTGTAAATGAATAATGTATCGTAAATAAATAAATGTTCTTCCTTAAAATACAGGGGGCATAAGTATAGACACCCCTATGTTAAATTCCCATAGAGGCAGGCAGACTTTTATTTTTAAAGGCCAGTTATTTCATGGATCCAGGATATTGTGCATCCTGATAATGTTCCCTTGGCCTTTGAAATTAAAATAGCCGACATCATCACATAGACTTCACCATACCTGGAGATTGGCATGGTTTTATTTCAGTTAGCCTAATAGATGGTTTGATTTGCATTGAGAGATGATCTTATGGAAAGTACCCCATGCCATTTATTTCTTTATGATACATTATTCATTCACAAAGAAAATTGGTGTCGTTAAAGGTTGGATTTTTCCTAATGTTTGTACTTAAGGCATTAAGATCAAATTCCAAAAGATGATTTTTTTTATTCCTCTTTTTGGGTTCCTAAACTCATGAGCAGCACTGTACTACACTGATTGCAAGGACAAAAATCATACTTTTCTGGAACACCCTATTTTTACCATCTACTTCTTGATGCAGATCATTTTTTACAATGTTTAAGCGCTCCTCCACGGGTCTTATCTGAACAAAACTAAATTGAAACAGCATTTTGAGGAGGATGGGGCCAGTGAAGCTGGTGAAATGATGACTGCAAAGTTGCTGGGCTGGGATAGTTAGGAGTGTTTGTATTGGGCGGATCTTCGGTGTGACTGTATGCCAGTGTGACATAGTGTTGCTAAAAAAGACCATGCATGCTCAGTCACTTCTCCTTAAATGTGATGCAAATAGAAATTGTAAAACAACAGCAGGAATCCACCGTGTGTGTTACCTGTTTTATCCGCTCTCTCTCCTGCTCGGGCGTGACAGCTGCAGTGGCGGTGATGCGGAGGCTCTTCTTGAACATGGCCATGCGAGTCTTGGCCTCGCTGCGCTGAATCTTGGGCAGACGAACCCTCTCTTGATTCTGTTTGTTCTTCATCTCCTCTATCAACCGCTGGTTGTAGCGATTCATCTGCTCCATCTCCTATAAAACACACACACACACACACACAGTTTGGAGTTCAGCTGCATTATTTAAAATAAGATAATGTACATTTCTCGGAGTAGATTTCTCTCCAAGCTCTTACTTTCTCATGCCTCTTCAGCAGCTGGTGTCTCTGTAGGAAGTACTGGTCTTTCAGCTGCTGCTTCAGCTGCTGGTGCTTCTCCTGCAGGTGGCGCTCCTCCAACTCCCACATGGCCGCCTCTCGAGCTACAAAACATACATGCGCGCACACACAAAAACACCACGCGAGGCCAGGTTAAGTGTGATTAAACAACATGTACACGGTGACAAGTGGAGCGATGAAAGCAAAAACGGACAGGAAACACTGTCAGCAAGTTGGACAAGCTGTAACGTGTCTACATGCCACAGTCAGCATTTACACACCGTTGGCTTCACTGGCATACAGTCATTTCATTAGTTGAGACTGATTTTTTTTCTACCTTTTAGGCTATTGTTGGTTTCATGTATGTCCGTTATGAAACTTGAAACTTACACAGGATGTTTGAGCTCAGGTGGTTGCTTGAAACATAGTCTAAGCATGGACTGATAAAGTCTGCTGATGTGGTGCGCTCAGCAGCGTTGTGAGGAGGAACCATAAATCGATTCTTTCACCAGCTTTACTATGCAACAATGAAAACACTGATGGAAACAAAGGTACGTGATATTTCCTAGGAATAACTGCATGTCTCAGTCTCCACAATCTGATTTTCTTATCACACTGAAATAAATAACAAGTAGTTTCCTCCTCAATCACTTACCTCTCATCAGCTGCTGCTTGTGGTTCAGGCAGTCTCTCTCAATAGTGGTGATCTCCAGTTTATGCTGCTGGATGATTTTCTTTAGCTCTCCGTCCAGGTCTTGCTGCTGCTTCTGTAGGAACTCCTGCTCCTGAGGCGCCAGAGAGAAGAAGAGCAGTGAGAGGAAGCCAAGGGGATCATACAGAGGGACAGCAAAGAGCTAAGAGAGAAAGCACAATACAGTGTCAAATGCATCTTAAGTATCAAAACTGCCTAAAATTAAATGATATCATCTAGTCAAGCCATCCACTTCAAGTTCAGAACAACACAGCACACTAAGATGCCACATCATCAACTGGAATCAGTAGAGGAGACACTCAAGAGGTCATGGATGGCAAGGATCCACAATGAAGGTGAAGAGAGAAACTGTTTAGTAAAGATTCAGATTTACAGTTTTATGTGAGACAACATGGACATTGACGTTCACACCGTCCAGAGCTCAGCCTACATTATGCATGACTCATTACATAATGAAGAATTACCTATTTAATGTTCTTCTTTTTTAATCTGTACACATTTAAAATTGAGATTTCGTCTATCTAGCTGGTGGCAAATGTCGGTTACATACTATTACTTCACTATGATTCAGCATAGTTTATTATACAGAATTCACTGTAGAAAACCTACAACACATAACATTGTTATTTTAGTGCTGAATCTAAACTGAGATGGCTAAAAATGTGATACTGTAACCAAATGATGCACAATACAAGTGACTTTTACATCCATCCTGTAAGGCAGTCAGTTTCTATTTGGACCTCAGCTGACAGAGACAAACATGGATCCAGACAGAAGGAAATCAACAACTACACCACCTCTGGGAAAGAGCACTGCTTATGTCCAGACTTAACGTAACAATGTAATACAATATAAATACCATATGAAATACACGGACTAGATGTAGAAAATGTGTGGATTGTTGGAGAAAAAATACTGAGCAGGAGAGGAAGAGAGAACCACTGCACAAACACAGTGATGACAACACTCAAAAAAACAACAACACCGTCCATTCTTACATGTGTCCTTCTTAGAACTGAACCATTACAGAGTATGGGCCAGAGATGGAGAGAAAGGGGAAGGGAGGGGGGACTTACATCCTGCATCTGAGCGTTGAAGAGCGCACATGAGGACAACTGAAAAGACTGTATCATAACCTGGGCCACTGCCTGTGGAGGAGAGCACACAGCGCACTCGTCCAGATCAGGGACAGACAGCACACAGCAGGCTGAGGATCTCTCTCACACACACACACCAGCACACATACGCTGATTCTTCCTAAGTTATGTAAGAGATTTCCCACATTGGGAATATCGGTGAGTTTAAGCCGCACAGTAAAGTTTGGATACATGTTAAGAGGAAGTCAATTGATTAGTTATTAATACACTTTTCGTCTTCTCATGCTTGAAAAGCAGCACTTGAGTCCAGCTTGCAAAAAAAAACAAAAAAAAAACGTTTTGTTACTTTCCATGCTACTGGCTCATGGAGTGTTAAGAATCTACGAGTTATCTTTCACACAAAAGAAGGCCTTTGTCCACGGCAACTCATGTCTAATGCATAAAAGATGCACAGGAAAACAAAGTGTAGAAAGGGCTTTCAGGACAGATACTAGTCTACTGTGGAAACAAAAGCTGTGTCTGCAATCGCTCCCTTGTTCATTAATTCACTACACGGTAAACACTCAAAGGTCCTCTATGGGAAGTAGTTAATAGAGAGTGGACACTTATGAATCATCATCATCATCATCATCATCATCATCATCATCATATTGCATCACCACTGACGAGTGTGCAGCGACATAACTGTGATTTCCATTTAAGTCATCTCAGGAGAAAAGTTAAAGAATTGCATTGTGGGATGTTCAGTTGTAGTAGTACACATGCTAAGGATGTGTTGTTCTGTTGTGGGCTATTTAAAAAAACGATCTAATTTATCACAGTATGTATAATTTTTTTAGGCCTGGAATTAACAATTATTGTCACTAGCGATTATTAATTTGGTCTTATAGAATGTTAGAAATGAGTGGAATAGCCCAATCATTTCCAAAGATACTCATTTTAACATCAAAGTGGATGAAGAAAAACAGCAAATATTTACATCTGAGAAAGTCAGAACCAGAGAATGTATGTCACTTTAGTACATCAAGGTACTTAATCACATTGATCCAACTATTCTGTGAATCCAATATAGCCATAAAACAGTGCTGCTCATTAAGTTGCCTCTTTGCCCATGATGGTTTATTACCACCACATATATTTAAATGGTATGGTAAAATTTGGCAGTTGACAAATATCTTTAGTCCAATGATACGAAGCGATTACAGACACAGCAATTCTTAGTGTTTGTGTGCATGTGTATACTTTACAAGAATGAATCAGGTGATAGCCGAAGAGGGAAAGGAGACAGAGAGAAAGTAATCTTACTCATTCCCAGAGTGAGAGACAGCAGGTGACGGTTTACCTCTGCGGTCTTAAGTAACGATAGGTCCTCCTTTATGAGTTTCATGAGCTCTTTTCTCATATGTTTGGGTGACTGTCCAACTTCCTGTTTGACCTACAGTGTATGTGCAGAAACTGGATGATGCTGTATATTCTGAAAATCTAACAAAGCTGGCCAACAACAGCAGAAGACATGCACGGCCCACTTTGAGAAGGAGAGATACTGCACCCAGCCAGTAATTGATTTAAAGTCAGCATGCTTAATTCCCATGACCTGCGTCTGATGTTCCTTTGAACTAGTCAGTCAGTCTTCTTTGATTAGTAGCACATCAGAACTGTAAGTTTGAACTGCACAAGTCAAAATCAAGTCATGAGTTTGTCAAAAGAAATATTTGACTGGTACATGGCAGAAGATGTTAGTCTCAAAAACAGCTCCTTGTGTATTACTTTGCATTCAATTAAGTCCCACAGCCATAAAGATAATTTGCCTCCAGAAGTTGAACAAGAGTAACTGAGTTGGAATCATCTACGACCTCTGAATATTTCTCAGTCTTGATACGTGGACGGCTCAAAAAGCTCTCGATTTATAACTGAATGCAGATTAGACTTCACTCATGCACCACGCCAAACATAAAATAATTCACGTCTTGTTGGTTCCTGCCTGCTTTTAAAGAAGACTGATCACACCTGTACCTAAGAAACCAGACAGTTGCAGAACTCTTTGTCACTTGTCTTGAAGACTACAGTCTCCGACTTCGGTGATAATGAAATTGTCCCCCTGAAAACTGGTAAAACCTTCATATGTAATACCTTACCAGGTACCCATAACTCACTTCAGTTTGCTTATCGACTAAATAGATGTGTATATGATGTGGTTTCTTTTGTCCTGCACTCTGGCTTAGGTTCTTACTTTCAAGATGTTCTAAGACAGATTGCTGTTCATAGACTCAGCTTTTAAAACTACTCCTGTGTTTTCTGTTCTATCAGAGACTACCTGTTTCCTTTTATATGTACTTGTTTATACTTCAACACTGTGTGTGTACCTCTGTGTGATAGCGATGGTATATTGTGTATACTTTGAAAATGTCGATCGGAGAGCAGCCATGGAATGTTTTTCTATGTATGGAAAGGCACTGGTGGCCTTTTGATGTATATGCCAAAGAAATCCTTGACTATACACATAAACGATGGTTCCATATCAGTTACTCTGATGCAAGGCTTTTATCATTTCCCCAAATGAGCCCAACACCACTCAAAAAAAATCTTCAAAAGTCGGCCATCCCATGACCAAAGCCACCTCACACACTCATACAAAAAACATGGTTAGTTAAATACACAATAACAGTACATTTTCAATAAAGAACACAACATTGGAAATATCAAACAGAATTTAAAAATATGCATTTCATCAATAGGCAATAGCTTATATTTTTTGCAGCTAAACAACCACAACAAAGTACATAACTGAGAACTGTAGCAACCACTTCAAGCCAACCTGCAATAATATTTTTAGGTACAATAAAAATATGCTCTACGCCCAGAAAGCAAATTGCGGGTAGCACAACCACCACCAGGCATCATGAATACACAATGGATGCCAATTGGCACTGTTGCCATAAAAAAGCTGCAATAAGCGAAACTAAAAAACTGCAAGCAGACTCAAAACATCCAACAAAGCATTTAAGGCTGTCAAGCAGAGAGAGGCATTAAAATACTAATAAATACCAAACATATATTTACATAAGCCCAGCACACCATCATGATACGGTTTTATTTTTAGCCTAAGACTGAACTTGTATTAAATAGTTCTCTAAAAAAAACAAATAGACTTTTTAGCACAGTCCTGCTAAGGAGGCAACCAGAAGCCTCAGGGCAGATGAATAATGGATACAACAACATGGAGCTAGCAGCATCTAGGAGGAAGATAGCACGGTCTGTTGCTCTGTTGCTATCATTTGCACACATACAGTACTAGAACAGCAAGGCACAACATTCCCGTAGGATTAATATGACACGGCCAAGTATGCCACCACCGGCTAAGTTGTTAAACACATGCACCATTTAACAGCTCGTAATTTATGACATGCAAATGCTTACGACCCTGAGTTCCCCCAGCCAGGAGCTAGTCAGCCCACTAAAGGCACTTCCATGCAGAAACAGTCATGCAACACCGTACCTCTTTCTTCCGGTTCTTCATCATGTTTTGGAACTTGGAGAGCTCTTTGTCTTGGTCCGCTTTAATGCGTTTGGCTTCGTCTCGCAAACGGCTGGTGTGATCCTGTTCCAGTCGCTCAATGGTCTGCTTCTGCTTCTTCTCAAGGTTCTCCACTTCTTGGTCATATTGACGCTTCTTAGCCTGCACGAACGGAATTGGCAGAAACTGGCATCAGCCTGACATGATGACTATACGTGTTTATATGTGATCCAATATCAAAAGATTAGCATAGATTCAACACCCAGGCCTTTATTGCTTAAAGAGGGAGGGGGCAATTAACTTTGTAACTTAAGACATCTGTATGGCGTCATTTCAACCTGGCTATAAGACAGTGTGACTCAAATTAAAGTTACTAATATTGTGACCGTCATTGATTAAAAGACAATTTCTGCTTCACAGTAGAAATTCTAAATGAGTAAATGCTACAGTAACTGGTGTCTGGCTGCATCCTTCATGCAAGTCCCTCCGTCAGATTGAGATCTACTTTGAGATGAAGCAGCTCGTTTCCGAGGAGTTGCCCAAATAGACTAACATCACATACTGCGGTACGAACAAACTGACTCACAGTAGTTTCCTGTTCAAAGCGGCGGTAGATCTGCTCTCTCTGCTGCTGCAGCTTGTTGCTTAGCTGCTGCTGGGCCCTCTGCTCCTCTTTCTGCAGGAGGCGCAGCTCTCTCAACTCCTGCCGCCTGAGGAAACCACACACCAACCAAGTCTAGTCAGGGTGCCACCATATTTACTCATCTCAAATTCAATAGTTTGTCACTGATGATGTAGAATATTTTTCACAAAAACATTATTATTTTTCATTTCTGAGATGTTTTTTTTTTTTTTGCATTTTAAGATTGATAAAAATATAAGTCTCCCATTCATATTTAATAGTTGCTTTAAATGGTCCTGGTCTCCTCATTTCGGAATCAGTATTTGTTATTACTGACATAAGGACATGAACCCAACAGCAAATAGTCAGCAAGCACGTATGTAAACATTCAGAGCAGCATGTTTCAAGTCTTAAAAAGGCAACATAGGAGATGACAGTAACATAATGCAGCAATCGTCATGGGAGGTAACCCATCTGGCATTTGTAAAACTCTGTGGGAGTTGTGAAATGAACGAGAACTATTTGAAGCAGGCATGTTAAATAGGCCGTGTCACATATTTAGACCAACAGTACGGTAAGCAGGTTGGAAACAGACGTACCTCAGGAACCTCATCTCTTCGCTCTTGGCGTCGTTATCTGTCACTATCTTTGATGTCGTCACGCTGACCTCCACGCCATCCACCATGAACTTACGCGTCTTCTTCAGAGTCTTCTTCTGACGCCTTGACTCCTACAAATGAAACAGGGAGGTTTTGGGGGGCTCAAATATTCATAATAGTGTTGATAATTTAACAACTGAGGTTGTACTTGAGGCACGGATTATAATACCTGCATAGACACAGAGCCCCCTTCTTTACTCTTGGACAGGAAGCTGGAGATGGACAGATTGAGGTCAAGACTGTTGCTATCAGCAGCAGAGCTGCTTCCAGAGTCAGAGTCCTTCTCCAAATCTGGCTTGATCACAGCAGGGCTTCCATGCTCAATCTTGCTTTCTGAATCGGCTTCACTCTCCGGGACGGAGACAACATCTTGGGAAATGCTCTCATCTGCGTGAGTAGCTTTCTCCTCATCTTCCTTCACAGGACCTTCTTTACATGGGATCACTTGTTCTGAATCGTCAGAAGTGTCTTTGGCTTCATCACGGACTCCATTTTTGGATTCAGTTGGGGCCTGTTCCTCCAGATCAACCTCCCCCTTGGTCTGATTCTCTTGTTCAGGCTGCTCTGCCTCCTTAGTGGCCTCATCTTCAGGCTTTTCCTCTGGCTGACTCTCTATGGCCTCCTTCTCCAACAAAACCTCAGCTGACGACTCGCCCACGCTCGACTTTGTGTCTGTGTCTCCACTTATGTTTGTGTCCACTACATTTGATTCTATATTCTGTGTGTCTATATTTAGGACTGTGCCATTAGCTGTGTCTTCTATTCTGTCCTCTGTCACTTTATGTTGAGGCGTTTCCTCATCTGGCCCTTTGCTTTCTTCTTCTGCCTGTGCCACGTCTCCTGATACGGATTCTGGTTCTTCTGGTGCATTTTCAGGTTGCTCTTGTGATTCTATGGATTTTTTTGTGCCATCTTCTTTTTCTACCTCTATTTTCACCTCCTCTGGCTCTCTTTCTTCTTTTATTACTTGGGTAGGTTCATCCTGCATGTTCTCTTCCTTTGTCTCCTTCTGTTCCTCTACTTCTTGACCATCTGTGACAAGTTCTTGTGTATCCACTGGGTCTACAGGTTCTTCTGGCTGTGATACTACAGGCTCAGCAGGAATCTCTTCAACTTGAGCATCTTCTGGTTTAGTAGTTTCTTTCGGATCTTGTGAGATGAAGTCCTTGGCCGGCTCTATTAGCCCAGAGGCCAGGTCTTCATTACTGGCATCAGACACCTCGTTGAGTTTCTCCTCCTCTGTCTTGTCTACCTCACTTGTTCCAAGTCCTTCATCTGAGAGCTTATCACTGGTCCGGTCCTCAGCACGCTCGGCCTCCGTCTTTTCTGTAACAGATTCCAGCGTGGAAGGAGTTGGTGGGACTTTATCGTCCTCTGAGCTGGCCACACTGGCATCTGATGCCGCTCGCTTGTGCCCAGGAGCAGCCTGAGCCAACAGTTAGAAATATATGAAAATAAAAATATGTAATTTGCAAAGATATCAACAACTCTTAACGCTCATACATCATTTAAATTATATATTTTGTTGAGTTCTATTATGTTTGTTATACACATACACCAATAAAACTACATACCGAAGGTGTATCAGGCTCTTCCTCCTCCTCCTCCTCTTTGCTATCCTCGATCTCCTCTGTGACTTCAGCTTTGGCCTCGGCTATGAGCTCTCTGAGAGGTCTGCTATCAGTTACACTGGTAACAAAAGGATGCTACATAGGTTGACAGGGACACAAGAAATATACATCTTTATCCTTCACAGCAAAACAGAAAAAGTCACATTCAGATTTTTTATTTAAGTGTGTATGCATTCTTTGAGCTATGTTGTAGGCTACGTTGATGGTTGCGTACTGTGAGGTAACAGTAGGGAGTGAATGGAGTCGGGCAGCTCACCTGTAGAAGCTGTAATGTGCCCCACCTATTGTCCACATTCTTATCAAGTGCTTTCCGCAGAAAGTCGTTAAATTCTGGTGACCTTTTAAGAATAAATAAAACAAAATCAGTTTGTTGGCCATAGATCAGAGGAAGTAAAAAGAAAATCCAATCTTGCCCTGTGGCCGTTCAGTTAAAGGGGCTGTACTCAAAATACTGAAACAAACAGCAGGCTGGATTGTCTCCACATGGCTCTCACAGACCATTCTCCTAATATATGAGATACCTACGTTTTTTAAAGGCCACATGCAGCACACGCAGCCCGACCGGCTATCAAAACAAAGAACAGAGAAGCTCGGATTACAACACACACAGAGGGAGTGTGACTTCACTCTCTGGTCAGGACGCCATTATTCCACTATATCTTTATTTTATTAGGATCCCCATTAGCAGATGCAGAACATCAGCTACTATATATACACTATATTAATGTGCTGAATATCGAGTACGGCCCCTTTAAGCATTAACAATTCACTAAGCTTTCACACATTAAAGAGTCAACATATCCTTATCTCCAAACCGGAAACATTCCAGTGCCACCTCTCTAGTTATCACCAGCGCTCTATCTTACCAGCGAGAGGGATGCATGAGTGTGGGGGGCTCGGACTTGGCTATTTTCAGCAGCACTCTCATGGGATTCATCTCGTGGTTGGGTGGCTCAATCTGTGCCAGCTCTATCAGGGTTACCCCGAGGGACCAGATGTCGGCCTTAAAGTCGTACGGACGGTCCTTGGAAGTTTCGCACATTACCACCTCTGGGGCCATCCTGCAAAATTAGAAGTCAGTGGGTTAGTAATTAGCATGAGCGGAGTGCGATTGAATGTGTGCATTCAGGCATGTTTGTTATCTTCACTCTTCAAGGGTAAAAAGACAATAAAACAGTATGTGTGCATTTCGGTCTGGAATTTGAAAGATAGGAAGCCTATTCAGTATTCAAAGCTGAGGTCATCCAACCCTGTGCATTTAAATTGCTGAATGAGGCCTTTTCCATTTCCACATTCCATGACGGCATAGAAAAATCATAGCTGCGAGACACGCTTGGACAATTATCAGATAGAAAGGGGGAAATGTCCTCTTGTCTGCAGGCTGCATGACTCACCAATACGGAGTGCCGATGAAAGAATCTCTTCTCTGTAACGTCTTGGTATTTTTAGCAGACACCCCAAAGTCAGCTAAAAGTAGAAATGAATTATGAGTCTTTTCATCAGTTAATCAAACTGTATAATGACACTTTGTGCATTAAACAGTGAATATACAGATAATATCAAATAATAATATACATAACATTTCTACTAGTTATAGCAGAATTCTTTTTCAACTATCCTGCTTCAAGCTTTCAAATATGAACCCCATAAGTGGGCAGAAAATCCCTTTCTTATCATCAGTCCCAGCAGTTCTGTTGTCTGTGAAATTATTTTGTCCTGCTCTCTCTTTTTCTCCCCTCACTTACAGTAAGCAGTATGCACACATTAGAGGGAAATAGAGCTCTATCATTAAGGCCCTGGTAACTGCTTGATAAGTATTGTTTGCCTGGCTTTGCCATGACCCCTCTGCCTACAGAACATGAATCATCAGGGAGCCAGCAGCTATGGATGCTACAGCAGCAACCTTTACTTCTGAGAAATATTATGTAACCAATTCAATGTATCACCAACTCCAGCACACAAGTGGTGTAAAAACAAATGCAGGTCTCTCCTTTGGCGCTAAAGAAAAAGCGTCAGCATTTTTAAAAACATTTTTAACACCGCATGAATGATTCATTCCATTTTTATCATACGTAAACACAGTCCTGAGCACCACTATCCCCAAAGTCACAATAGCTGAGCTGGTTGGTAAGCCTATTAGTGTTGTCCCCGCAGGAAGGTTCAGAGTGGTCACTAAGGAAATCTACAATGAATCAACTATTGTTCTGTGTAGTATTATGAAGTGAGTACCTTAGCACGAATATTTGAATAATCCTTCCAATTTAGAGAAATATTATGACGGAAAACTCAGCAGCAAAAGAGGATTGGTTTTTACCCAGTTTCACTTCTCCATCCAAGGAGAGGAGAATGTTTCCGGCTTTCAAGTCTCTGTGGATGACTTTGTTCTCGTGGAGGTAAGACAAGGCCTCCAAGGTCTGCCGACACACCACACGGATCTGGGGCTCCGTCAGGGGCCTCTCCAGTTCTGTGGATCAAAATGCACACAATTAATTCATAATTGATTATGGTTATCATAGTTTTTGTGATTCACTTTTACAAACACAGACAGGGCCATTTTGGATTTGTTAACATCAATTGTGATGGCCAGGTGGTCAGACACAGAATGCAGGTAAAACTGCGGGCAATAATGGACCATGACCCTCACCCCCTACACAAAACACCAGACCACCGCTGCTCAAAGGAACGCTACAGGAAATCATTCCTGCCTGCTGCCATTAAACTCTATAACTCATCTGCCACTATTAGTCTCCATTACCAGTACAGATTAATTACTTGCATCTGTATCTCTCCTTTTTAAGTTTGATTCCTTCTCCTCTCACTTATGATTGGCTTGCCTGATGCAACAACTGCATGCTGGTGGTTGCCATGACAACATGCTGGCTGTTGGAATGGACACGCATATTGTGTACACAACACATTAATATATTTGCCTTATGTCCTCTCTGCACCTTATTTATTATGCAGTCCCACTGTAGTTGTATTTGTATCCCTCCTTTTTAAGTGCATTTGTATTGTTATGTATTATATTTAATGTATTGTACTGTATTAATTAGGGTTGTGCCGATGGACGATACCATCGTCCACTGTGATGCCACTCCCCCCCACCCTGTCAGACCTATTCGCAGGCGCTGGACGTGAAATTAACAACTGTCCTTCTCCATAAACAACAGGTCTCCCACCGTTGTCAGAAAGAACAGGGGAGACACTTTGTTTCTCTCACTATGACTGCTAGTCGCTACTCGCTCCAAAGCTAATCGCCGTCACTCTCTCACTTCTCCGTCGCTCTATCACCCACTCCCCCCACACACACACGCCGGCTGGACGCACACACCAGCGCACAAGTATAACCATCAGGCCACTTGTGGATGCTATGGCTCTGCGCGGAGTAACAAGCGTTAACGTGGACAGCTTCACACTTTCCTTTCTCCCCTCACAAGTTTGTGGACACTACTGTGTGTGTGCATCAATAAGTAAGTCTGGTGTCCTGTGGGTACGGGACGATGTTACGTAGGATTTATGAATGTACTTAGTAACAGTAGGCTAATTAATGAGGGCAGTATTTTGTGTGAGCTATATTGTGCATCTGTTCATGTGCGCTGAGTTATGTTTCTGTTTTTTTTTATTTCGTTATTCAGTGCAAACATAACGGAGAATGTAGTTTAATCTCAGTAATTATGGTATATTAGGTTATTACTGTTGCTCTGTTAAAGGCAAAAGTTCCACTGTTACGCAGAGCACGGACATCTGCACACCCCCCCCCTCCCTGCCAATTTAGGGGACATCGCCCAACCCTAGTATTAATAGTAGTGTTTTATGTTGTAACTAACTAACTAACTAACTAACTAACTAACTAACTAACTAACTAACTAACTAACTAACTAACTATCTATCTATCATGATGGTATCCAATAGCAACTGGAGGAAAAAACTCCATCCTGACACCAGCCAGCATGCATGAATCAAATAAATATGGGGGAAGGAATTGGTTCTATGTGAGTCAGTCCACAGAGCAGAACACATCAACATCCAGAAGTGAATTAATTTGTATCCACTTTGTAATGCACACATATGAGAAAGTGGTGAGGTGTTTCTTCAAGCTTCAAAATAAAGAGAGAAAGTGCAGGCATTAGAAGTGGACTAACCATTCCTTGAAATCTGAGCTACAATAATTACAGTTGGAATGGCCTCTCCAACCGGGGAGAGGCAAAACAATCCCACAAAGGAGACTTCGGGATGGAATAAAAAGAGTTGGCACTTGAGGATGGAGCAAAGAAAAAGCTCCGGCACTTTATAGTGTTTTTTTCTGTTTCCTGCAATGAAAGAGGGACTTACCCAGCATGATGGCATCCACTGCACCACCGGCACAAAACTCAATCAGAATCTGAAATGGTAAAACAAAGGGGAACAAAAAGTAATGTGTACTGTAATGCAGTGAAGCCACCAACTCCTCTCATAGCACAGAATTTCCTTCAAGAACTTGTGTTGTCCAAGGTAGGTAAACAACATGACCTTTATAGGAAAGACATCAGAACCCCTTTTCTATGTTACTGATTAGGCTGTGGAGACATTTCAAGAAGACAATCGATCGGACACTAAACAGCTATACTGAGCAAACCCTATTGACAGATCTTTTATTTTCCATTGACAATCTCTCGGTTTCCTTGTCGGAGCTAAACATCAGTAGAGGTTCCAGTTGCAAGCTGGAGACAGAGACTAGGATCCTCTCCCTATAGTTTCTTCACAATACACAGCATGATTTGTATGCAGAAGATGTGTAGTCAATCCTGTTAGTTAACAAGTTCTGCAAAATAAGTGTTTCTACGACTCACATACAGGATATTTCATCATCATTCAGTTCTGATGAAAAATGATTTCCTAATATTGGGTAAATGTCATAAAGCCAATACTCCCTGTCAAGTCAAGATGTCAGGTGCAGTACACACAATTTCATTTCTGGAGTATTGACAGTTTAATTCTTGCCACAAACAAATATTCTTCATATACATATCTAAACCATACTATTTATTTTAGGGAAGATGTGAAAGGAAATATGCTGATGAAATATGCTAGGGAGTTAACACCATAAGAACTTACATTTACTTTCACTTGTCTTATAATAATATACAACTAAAAGCTACATTAAGAGTTTAGGCTTGAGCATAATGATGCATTTCCTTTCACAAATCTTCTGATATGCTTAAACCAAATTACCGGCTGTCCAATAATAAAAAAACTATGGATTCACCAGTTCATGGAGCAACTCTGTGAAGCCACAGTACATTAGATGAACATAACACCGTCCCCTAATACTGTTATAGAGATGTAAAACGGACCAGATCCTGACCTCAGTTGTAATAGCTGATGTAATGTACCCGACCACCACTTAATATATATTGGCACTTGCCAGTTATTTGGCAGCTCATGGTATTGTATCAGATGACAGACAAAAATCAATCAAAGCTACAACCGAGCACCGCCATCTTTTCAGGGACTCAAAACAAAGAGGAGAAACCAAGTGGCTGTTTCTGTTCTGCATTACAATTTACCGTGCCATGGGAATCTCACGGGTTAAATTGAACAACATGCATGTGAATAAATCCTCTCTCTTTTTTAGCACCATGTTTTCCTTGATTAATCTTTTGTGGAAAAAAACATTATACATTAATTCTACATGTGCAAACCATAAGCAGTTACACATTAATCATGCTGCTTAAAGATGGGGGCCGAAGGGAGAACCTGTATGCAGCTCTGAATTATTCAGGCACTTTCTCCAGCCACCAAAACCACTCCATTATCTTCCCATAGATGTGGCCAGTCCACAAGGGACGGCCACATGACACCACCTGCCAGGACCTAATAGCTCTAGGGCCTCTTACTGCACACAGAATGAGATCTACTGACCATATATTACAACTGCACCGTGACTCAACTCTCTGCTCACAGTAAAATAGCTTGATAAGGAAGCAGACTCTTTAAAAAATGGGAATTTAGAAAACAAAGACAATTTTACTCTTTTGTCACTATAAAGAAACAATATTCCCTGCTTAAGATTTATGGGGGATAAGAGTAAGGTCAAAATAAGCAGTATGCCCGTGACTTCAGCTGGAAGATTTTGACCTAATAGCTCTGGGAGGTCAGGCAATCCTGCCGTCGAACATGCAGTCTAGCCTTGTACAATCCTCTGACTGTGCCACATGATCGATTTTAAATTCTTCAAAAGGTAGGCAATGCGGAACAAATGCACTGTTATCATCCCTAGATCGAATGATATAAGAGTCCAGCATAACGAATAGTGGCTTGTGATGAATTTGTGTGATTCCATGCGTGACTGGTTCACTGCCGCTGTGTCTCCTTGGCTTCAAATCAACAGCAACACACAAGAAAACAGTACTCTCAGTCAGGCACTTGCTTACGTACCCAAAGTTTGCCTTCAAAATAGAAGGCATCCAGCAGTTTGACGATGTGATGGTGGTTGCAGGAGGCCAGAATGTCAATCTCCACCATGTAATCCTCCAATTCATCCTCTGTCTTTGTGTCAATAACCTTGGCAGCAGCGAGGGTCCCATTCTGCTTGTTCTGAGCCTGAAAGCAACATTGACAACAAATGCGTACGTAGAGAATGTTGTTCAATACATTTATTTTCTAATATTGCTGGCTGCACTACAGAACCATCAGCTTGGCTGTCTTTGCTGGGGCTGTGCAGTATAGTGGCTATTTTGGAAGAACACCCATCAACGTTAACAATTTAATTTAAGACAAAAGCCATTTTGGAGCTAAAGTAATGAAAACTGCAGCACTCTTTGGCTTGTGCAGCACCTAGAAGATAACATCTCTATAAATACATTTCATTGAGACTTTGATAATATGTTGTTATGGAAAAGGAACACTACTGTGAAAAAACCCACAGCAACCATTTAAAGTAAAAATATTTACAATACGCCCCATCATCTTCTGACCTACTCTAACAAAAGCTGATCTTGTGTAGCTTGCTCATTTCCTCCTCTTCTTTTTCTCCCCTCACTTCTTTCTTTCCTTTCACTTTGATACACATACTGTGAAGTCACATGTGAAGTTACAGTGGCAGTGACAGTTATTTAGAGATTATACCAAATAAATCTATAATTTAACAGGGAAATGGCGTATGCTCGTTTAGGTACACACATGAACACATGCCCTAAAATCTTCATTCTGATTAAGCTGTGCTAAAGAGACTAATACAAAAAATGACCACCCACCCTGTCAAAAAGTAGCCAAGAAGTTATTTTAAGGCCAGCTTTGGGCTTAATGTTTACAGACACAATCTTGGGGAGTTAAGGAAAAAGAAAAGGGAGGGAGTGTTAGGACCAACAACTGCAGAGTCACACACTATATTTACACAGTTCTGACCCTGTCGCTGTCTCTTTCCCTTTGTGCTGGCCGACGCCTGTCTAGCACAGACCATCAGTAATACATAATATGCACAATATAAGCTTCATGATGGAGAGGGTAGTGATAATTTGTCTGCCACTGAGCTATTCAATTGGAGCCTGTGGCCTTCCGTCATTATGCAAATATAATTTAGATAAACTCTGTACTGTTTTGTTTTGTTTTGAGGGCATAATTGAGTTTGTGGGTGCCATAAAAACAAATAAAACAATCATGCACATTGTGTATTCCTGTACAGTGTCCTTGAGTGCCGAGAAAGGTGCCTTTCAATAAAATTTATAATCATTTTATTATTATTGTTAAAATGATCAGAAGGGCTGACTTTCTGTCACTCATAAGCCAATCTAACTATGTTGAACTGACAAGCTGTGCCAACAGAATTTTATAAGCAGTTTATCTAAACAACTGGCCTGTCTCTTGATTCACACCTTGCTGGCAATATTCACCACCCCACCCAAATGAGGCAGCCATCGAAAGCCTGTGAAATAACCGGTGAAATACGTAGTTTGTGTTTATAGTAACATGACCTGATGAAGGCAAGTCCTACCTCTATGTGTGGGAACCACAGACTGGTGGGAACAGGGAGTCAATACATTGTGAAGAGTATATTTGTCTTGTCTACATCTGAGAAGGCATGTAAGTCCACTGGCTTTCATCACAGTTAGTTAATCAGCTAATACGACTAGCACATGAAGATTTGCTGGGCCATTAGCTGCTTTATTTGATCACCAGAGTTCCAGGAAAGGACAACATAAGCCACAGAGAAAGAGAGAGAAAGCTGGGGGTTACTGCAATAAAAGAGTCTTGAATTGATGAAGAGATGGAGCTCCATGTCAAACTATTTCCACTAAACTACTAAGCTATCAACATTTATCATCTGATAATAATGATCATTTATATGCGGATAATTGTGTCCACCTCATGTATAATGTACAGTGTGTGTTGCTAAAGCTGAGTGTATGGCATAATAAAACTACTTGCACATTTGACTTTTAAGGGCACCTGCTCTCAGATATACAGTATATCTATTTTTTATTTATTTTTTGTGTTTATCTGTGTCCTCTGATCTCTCCAAGAAACCAGATTAGACAATCCAGTTTGGCATTTGTGAGGCCATGTTTATTTTGTGGTGGTGAACCACACCTTCAACAGTTTGAGTGAGGCCAAGTGCAACTCAATGACATGGCAAAGTCATATTTACAACATGATAATGTAACAGGGCCTATCTTAAACGTTGGAAATAACACTGACACACTTAGTATGTAAGCTTAAACTGTCACTAAACACCTAGGTTACGTTTCTTTACATCCTTACATTGAAGATTTTAGTAGGCAGGTAATAGTTGCAGTAAGAGCTGTCAGCATGCACACTAAAATTGCAATAACTGGGGGTCTAGTGGCATAGATGTGTGCTGTCATTTTAATGTATCATGACCTGCATGCAACAACATGAAACACAACGAAAGCCTGTCTTAAGAAATGGGTTAGAAAACCCGAAGACGAACATATTACCTTGTAGACTTTCCCAAACGCTCCATCTCCCAGCTCCCCAATGATATCCCATATTTCCTCGGGGTTAAAGTCTCTATGTACATGTTCATACTGTTTCTTCTTCTTATCAGGCCCCAACTTGAATATCTTCCGAAAATTGAAGAAAGACATATTCGGACGTGAACTAAGGTGCAGTGAATGCGATCACTTCGCTTATTTCCGCAAAGAATATAGCGGTTCCTCTCGACGCGGAGCTCAAATGGCTATCGAAATAACAACATGCAGGCGTCAAATGAAGGCAGACAAGCTGCTATAGTAGCCATTCAGCTGTGATAATGGCAATTATAACTTCCCTCGACGGCTGTTAATCATAATCGCATCATAGCTAGCAGTGTTCAGGACGCTGGTTGGAGGGATATAGAGACGAGTTCGCTTTTACGCACAGGTTAGTAATTCCATTTTGATAAAATCAAATAAATAACATTAAGAAGCAAATATCGACCATAGTATCAAGCTCGACACGGCATTTTAATCCTTTAGCTAGCTAACCTAGCGAGTAAAAGACGGATAGTCAGAGGACCCCATGTTTCGGTTGGCTGACTACACATTAGTTAGCAGACCATGGTCAAGCTCGGTAACGTAACGTCACGTAATTTCCGTTCAAAAATAAAACTGTTAAACCGTCTCTGCTGTTTGTAACGAACAGCCGTTCACATGTGGTTACCGTCAGAGGTTCAGCACAGTGAACTCCACTTGGCGGCAGGGCAGAAAGAATCTGTGCGCATGCATGTGGACAGCCACCGCTAACATGCCATGGGTGTATTAAGAGAACTTGCATTCAATATCCCACCGCCGCGATCAAAGCCGCGTTTCCTCTGCCGCCTGCCCCTCATTGAAATGGCTGGAGACGGAGCGTTACCGCGCGGCGATTTGAAAGCATTAGGCATGGAAGTTAACAGCGTTAACGCTAACGTTATGTCGTTTTGTCAGGCGTAACGTTAAAGCTATACTACACTGTTTGCTGAATGAAAATACCAAATGTAACGTTATTATTATCATGATATGGTATGGACGGGTTTGTGTTGCTGTAACAACACAAGAGACTCATAAGCTTTTACTTCGGAGGTTAAATGTTTCCGCTGTCAGTTGGTTTTGTTGGAAGTCAGCTTGACATAGTTAGTTAGCTGTATCTGTTTCCTGAATCTGCTCGGCAGGACGTACGTAGCGGCTCAGGCATGGGCTCAGGCATGGGCTCAGCCCCCTCGGCTCTAGGATCTACCCATGGATGGAATCATGGAAGAGAACGGCTCTACCACGCATGCTAATTGTTCCTATCGTCATGGAAAGGGAACAGAATGGTAGAAGTTGTTTTGTTCAGGCCCGCCGCTCACATATACTATAAAGCAGATGATGTAGCCTACCTATAGTTTGGCTAGTTAACATATCTTATTCAGAGTAAGCATAGTCTTGTGAGATGAACAACCTTATGATTTAGTTTAGTTGGCCTTTTAATTTCAAAATTCACAGTAAACGTGGGTCTGCAATAAGTGGCCATATCAATTGCTAATTAGGCTACAACAAGATAATGACTACTGCACTAACGTTATAGGATCCCAGATTCCCTGTTGTGCATAATTAACTGTTGGATGGATTAATGTAAAATACAAGCCCATTTACTTTTAGTTTTTGTAGCTTCGTTCTTATAACTTGAAACTGGACACCACGTTAAGTTAAGAGCAGACCTCTTACTTAAGTAAATGCAGCAAATAGGCTACAAAAAATGATCAATTAGGCTACAATAACAAGTTCTGCAGTAGGACTATCCATCTATGGATGGAAGTAGGCATACAGCAGTGTCATTAGCAAAAATGTAGGCCTACTCAAGTATCAAAAGTAAAAGTAATTTGTCAATAAATTTTTTCAGTTGAGGAATGACATTATTTAAAATGTAGCCTATGTGATTGTTAGTCTCCTCTTCACATCCATGTCCATTCCTCCGCCACTAGGAGGAAGCAAAGTCATTTGCCATATGCCGAGTTTAAGTGCTGTCGGAAATCTTACCGTGTCTTTGAAATTAACAGTCGTGTTGTTATGTGATTGTAAACTAAGCAGACACGTTGTAGAAAATATGTAGCTGTTCATGCGTGTTTACGCATAGGCTATATATACGAGCTGTTTTCATGAAGTTAAAAATGATGAAGAAAAAGAGCAAACAAGTTTTTATATATATATATATATATATATATATATATATATATATATATATATATATATATATATATATATATATATATATATATATATATATATATATATATTATAGGCCTAGGTTAAATAAAAATATCCAGCAAAAAGGTTTCGTTTTAGTATAGCCTTGGGAAGGAGGAACATCTGGAGGCAGCAATATTCTCTTTCCACTTTTATTGAAGAGTAAAATGCGCTTGTCTAATTTTCTCTCCAAACTCTCAATAGTTTTTAGCACACTATTATGTTACACGTGAGTAACAAAGCAACAAGTCCCAAACAGTCTGACATCACTTCTTCAAAGGGTCGGTGCAGTAGTGTGTTCAGCCAAATATAAAAAAAAATAAAAAAAATAAAAAATAGTGTGTTCAGCCAGCTAAAGCGGGCCCGCCCAGTATTGACACACTGCCCTGTCCGTAGCCTACTTTGCTGGGGCAGTCCAGCCCTCCTTGAGGGAGGGGAGACTGATTGAACGCCAGTTGTATTGCGTTGTCATGTTTCACAATGGTTCAGAAACACCGAGACCGCCTGACACCAGCGTTTCATGGATGCACCTAAAGTCTGAACGCGGAGTCTCTCCTTTTACCAACATTACAGTCCTCACAAGCCCTTGTGGTGTTTGATATTCAGTATCGCTTTCATGGGTGAGCGTCTTCTTTTGTAGCATTTATTTATTTCTTGAGGCAAATCCCATTTGGTCTGTCAAGATGCAGCTGCGAACCGTCCTTGACGTTAATGTTGTGGACGTGCAGAAGAGAAGAAATCCCTCCAAACACTATGTAAGTACATTGTCTCCTCTTTCTGTGTTTCTGCTCATCATGTTGTTCAAGTAGCTATTAACTTCACAAATTTAGGCTCCACAGTCCACAACATTGTAAACCAATGTCTTGAAATTCTAGCCATGCTAGCAGCTCTATGGATGGCTATCGCTCTGTCGATTCCACCACTTTGGTCCAGACCTCCAGACTCAAATATCTCAACACCAATGTGATTGATTTGACTTGTATGGAAGAGGATTAGGGCCACATGTGAAAACATTTGTGTTCTAAGTTTAAAGTCAGAATTCTGAGAATAAAGTCAGAATTCTGAGAATAAAGTCAGAATTTAATTTCAGAATTCTGACCTTTTTTTTTTTTTTAAAAAGTCAGAATTCTGAGATTAAAGTCAGAATTCTGAGAAAACTTTCTATCATGAAAATGTTTTATTATGTCATATTCAATATCTAAAGATGGATACAGTGTAGTGTATTGTTTAGAAGCAGATATGCACTGTTTTAACAAGGTCTTCTGGGTAAGGGGTAAAATGTCAGAAATGCTCCCTTTGGTGGTTCTTGGGGCATGCCAATGTCTGTGTTTGACTGACAGCAGCTGGCAGGCAGGGCCCGGGGCAGGGGAATAAACAGCTGTATCTTAAGCCAGCAGTGGTATAGAAGAGGAAAGGCCACACCATAGACTGTATAACATAGGGCCACACCAGCATCCAAATGGACCAAAGTGATTTTTCCAGGTTCTTTAAACTAGCAAGGGTCATATACATCTAGGATATTGCGGGAGGGATAGGACTTATTCCTGCTTTGGCCAGACACATGTAGGCTAAGCATCGTCAGTGGGAACAATACTATATGACCAAGCTATGTGGACAGACAGGAGGAAGCCCCCACCACTGCTGTAGGGGGGGGGATATATGTCTAACTCCTATACCTAAACTGGAATAAAATACTTGGTGTCTGACGATTAAATGGGATTTGAATAATTTACCAGCTAGCCAGTGAAAATGTGCTTGCTTCCATCGTTATCCTTGAGGTTTTGGAGATACTCAACCATGTTGCCTGTGTTGGCAAATACATCATCATTACCATATAGCAGCAACCTTAGGTTGCTTTTGCACCTGAGCCATTTGGTCCATTTGGTCCGTTTTAACCGAACCCTGGAGCGTTTCGTCGAATAGTCCGGTTCGTTTGGGGTACTGTATTCTGCATTGCCAGACCTACCTCTGCAGTGCTGCGGAGGAAGGTCTGGCTAGTCCACACACCATTCCTGGATAGGAGAAAATTGTGCTCTGGTTTATTGCCATTTCTTTAAACCAATCACAGTCGTCTTGCGGCGGACACAGCAACTGTGCCTTTACAGAATAGCCTCAGTAAGGAACTTGTTTTGGTGGAACGTGTACATTCAAAAGTTGTTTTAGTTGTGCAACAGAAAACTCAAGAAAATTCAACAGATAGTCTAGCTAGCTGTCTGGATTTACCCTGCAGAGATCTGAGGAGCAGTTAACTGTAATCCTCATAAATCGACCAGAGTTTAGAATGCCAACACAAAGAAAATGGAAGATGACAGACATCCAGCGGCACCAAAACTATCCTGTAAATTAAACGTCATCGATATAGACGGGGGAAGTGTGAAAGCTCATTCCAACTGGTGTGGACCAAACAACCAAACTTTCGGGACTCGCCCTCTCTTTCACTTGCTGTCTGTCAGCTACTCATATTGTTCGCCTTCTTCTCAAATATTAGAATAGAGCTGCAAAGATTAACCGATTAGTTGTCAACTCTTAAATTAATCGGCAACTATTTTGGTAATTGATTAGTCGGTTTGAGTAATTTTTTTAAGACAAAAGTAAAAATTCTTTGATTCCAGCTTCTTAAATGTGAATATCTTTTGGTTTCTTCTCTCCTCTGTGACAGTAAACTGAATATCTTTGAGTTGCGGACAAAACAAGACATTTGAGGACGTCCTCTTGGGCTTTTGGGAAACACTGATCCACATTGTTCATTTTCTGACATTTTATAGACCAAACAACTAATCGATTAATCGAAAAAAAAATCAACCGATTAATCGACTATGAAAATAATCGTTAGTTGCAGCCCTATATTAGAAACACTAAAACAAAACCAGAAAACCCAAGACAGACAGTTTGTGTTGCTCCATTATTTCTGAGACCAGAAGTTTTAGCAAGTTTCTTAGCATAAAGACAGAAGAGAAAATACTAAGTGCTAAACTGCTTGAATAGAGAAAGTGATGGGTCAAATATGCTAGTGTGGCTGTAGACTCCTGGTCTTATTTGACTTCATGGTCTGGTGTTATCTTACTGACTTAAGTAATCAAATCCAATGAGCTGTGAGCCATTTCTCAGCGGGACTGCAAAAATCTATTAGTCCGTCAGGTAAACTTGGATTAATTAACCTGAGAGTTAGGATCAATTGCATCATCCATCTCCTGCTGAGGGAGACTTCCCGAGGGCACTAAACATAGGGCACACACTTTCCCTTGGGATGGAAGCCGGAGGTGAGGGTTGACTGGAAAGTCCCCACGAGGGAAGCAGAGGGAAAACAAAATTAAATCTCATTATCTATGAGCTAAGCAACTGAACATGCTTATCCGGTTTGAGAGAGGAAAGAAGCCACCCTTTGTCTTTTGTCTTCACTGTTCAAGTGTGACTTCCTTCCAGGGACTCATGGCACTGGAGCTAGAGAGTGCATGGCAACTAATCCTTGTTTACATACATTGCAAGAGGGGGATTATTTCAGGAGAGATGAAATCCAATGGCAAGTCTTCATCTTGTGCAGTTTACAGCCTGAATACCCTTGTTAAATACTGACTTTAATATTTACTAGAGTTAAAAATGTTCTTGTCAGCTATATATAACCACCAGTCATTGTGATTACTTGCTTTGAATCTGCTGTAAAGAATGTAATCAGCGTGCATGGACTTACAATAGGCTTGTTATGAGATATCAATAATGTTGGTTGCAACCATCACCATTACATTCTGGTGTTACTCTTATGTGTTGCATACAAATTACACATTGATTAACTCTGTTAATCTCAGATTGTTTTCTGTAGCATGAATTATTGTGTATTTTATTATTCATGGTTTTTTTGGGATGTATCTTGACCTCACACACCCTAGCTTTAAGCCATGCTGTTGCCTAAATTCAGTGTGTTTGGTCATGCCTTCTGTATCTAATTAGCAAGCTGCTGAAGAACTCGTCCTGCCTCGCTGCACACTCTTCGGTAATGAACTGTGTGCAGACTGAAGACTGCATTTCAAACTAGTAACTGATGTCCTTGTAGATTTCCACCATATGTGAAAATGCTGCTTTTGTAAACACTGTGTGCCATGCGCCTAGATGGAAATGCATTAGGTGCAGCCATCTGTTTCCGAACCTCAGGGCGTGCACAATTATTTGTGGGCCCTTTTGTTGTTGAGGCAAATAGAGAATTTATTTTGGGAAAAAGGCCGGCAACAGTGTTTTGTTCTGTAAATGACTGATGTCTGCCAAGGAAATGATATTCCCATTTCAGCTCCTGTATGAGTAAACGTGTCTTCCCTGTCATTATTCCTGGTGATAGATATAAGTGCTGGAAGTTGCTGACATAATGGGAGCGTCATTTGTTTCTTCAGACCGTGGACTCAGGTGGACATTGTAAAATAAAAATACAAAGTTGTTAGTTACACAAGGCACTAAAATGTAACTTTGTATATGCACGATATAAGTTTGCAGACCAGAAGTGACAGCCTCATAGCTTTTTGTTTTCAGCACTGCAGAATGATTAGGAATATTGATACTTAAACTTGTTAAATATTTGAAAACCACTGAAATCAGAGTCACAGCTGCACTCAAAAACACACGTCATTCATTATGAATGGTTTTAATGACATAATACTTGAAATCTTTTGGCCCTCTCATTGACCCCTGATGTTTTCCCAATTTGTGACAGAAACAGACAAACTTAATGAGTTTAGTTGACCTTTGACGACCTCTTGAAGTTAACTCAGGAGGGTATGCACTTTGTGTGATTAGGGCACGGCAAGCTAAAGCTTTTCCGTGGTGCTTTTGACAAAGTGGCTTTCCTCCTAATGGGCCTCTTTCGTTTGTGCATCTCTCACTAGGTGTACCTCATCAACGTCACTTACTCAGACTCCACTTCCCATGTCATCTACAGGAGATACAGCAAGTTCTTTGACCTACAGGTATGTTATACTGGTACATTAACTAAATACTTCTACTCCCACGTAATACATGTTTGAATTGTGTGTTGAAAATGGCCTGGATATGTCTTCTTCATATTAAACTCTGTGAGGTCAGTTTTTGACCTTTTGCCGCGTCTTTCTGTTCAGCTGCTTGAAGGCGGCATGCTCTGTGAAAGGTCTCATTTAAGACTACTGGAGCCGGCTTGGAAAAAGGGAAATAGGGGAAATCCAGTCAGCAGATGCAGGAAGAAAACATGACCTCAGTCACAGTACAGCATGGGGCAAAGTTATGCCTTAGGAGTTTTTATCGGGATCCAGTAGCCTCCAGTGAAATTTCTGCATTTCCTAACGGTGATTCAAGTTGACATTTTTAAAGATTGAAACATTGTGTGAACAACAATGTGAAGGGTTTAAACCTATATCATTGCATACCTTATCAAGCATTTTTCTTGTAAAAGACTGTCTCTGGCTGTTCTCTAATAGCCCTCTCTGCCAGACTGCACTCGCCAAAGCTGTGGCTCTGGTGGGCTGGCTGTATTGGAGGCAGCAGAGGAAACCCTTTGTTCTCTGGTCTCTTGCTAATAGCCAGGAAAATTCTGCCCTAGTCTGTTTGATGGAAACCGAGCTTCTCTACTGTCTCTGTAAACATTAGTCTTGTCCATAGATCCCTGCTGCCGGGGTGTGTTTGTCAGGCCAATGTAATCCGTGAAGAACAACAGTCTGCAGCTGTCCATACAAAATTGGGTGGGGATAGTGTGTTTTATTTGTCCTTGTATGAACATCATATCATATAGGTGAAAGATGAAGTGTCTAGAGTGAAGCACACTTGAAGTTGCAGACAATCTATGATAAGTGTTGGATTGAGCAGGTGTAAAAGAACACACAAGCATATTCTCGCCACTTGGTAAGATGTACGTCAAGCATGTCAATTAGGTCTTTAAAAGAATTCCACCATTATTAAAACTTGGTGAATAATTACAAACAGTTACTTTTAAGATTCCTACAGAAGGAGGTAGTATAGGTAATGCAAGGACCAATCCCAGAATGCATTGGATGAAATAAGGAGGAAGTTGTGGGTTTGGGTAATGAACAGTTTTGGAGGCTTGGATTCAAAGACTGAAAGGAAAATGCTAATCCTCGGAAGTTTAGATAAGCTAGCTATTTAACTGCTGCATGTCTCCTTATGATTTCAATAATACCCATAGTCTCACTTTTATACTGCCTGTATTCAAATAGAAAATAAAAACTCCTGTTTCTCCTGGCAGAAATTGATTGCCAACTGACACCTACAATCTTCCTACAACTCTGCACAGCTCTCTCTGTGTAGCACAATTGCATGGTTTATGTTCGCTATGGACAGAGAAAAAAAAATGCATTTGACACCCATGGCCTGACAAATGTGACCATGATCTCATCGGATAACCATTAATTCAGAATTCAGAAAAGCTAAGTAAGGTCACAGAACAAGAAATGCCTTTTAAGCAGTGGCCTATTATTCATATTATGTCCAACATCAGCTAGCTCTGTACAGCTGGTCATGTAAAACCCCTCGCTTTGATGTTTGGATTTTAAAGATGAGGTATCCATTTTTCTTACCAAATGGATCTCCAAAAGTGCACTCTCTGCTAATGTTTTAAGCCTCTCCAGTGCACTAAACATAGCTTATAACTGCTCCTCTGGTAAGCAATTATCATAAATTATCAGGATCTCCTTTTTACCGGATTCCTTTACTTTATCATTTCTGCTGTATGTCTATGTAATGCATGTACAAAGATAAGCACATAGATTCCTCGTTTTAAAGACATTGTTTTCATGCTGTACACTGCTGAGCCTGGATTTAACCAAATGCTGTTTCTGGCGTCAAAGGGAAGTGTTTTTGGTTTGCGTGTGTTTGACGTGAGCAGAATTTGTCAGTGTGTCAAACAGAGTTTACCGTCAAAGAGAAGGAGTGAGGTCCCCCCCCCCCCACACACACGCACACCCTTGAACCACAGCGGGCAGAGCACATTGGTCACAGCTTTCCTCAGGGGGATTGTGGAGTGTGCAAGCTGGCCTGGTTTCCTTTTGGACAGAAACTTCTCCCAAAATCCCTTAGTTGTCATTATTTTTGGATTGAGGAGTTGGACTAGGGTCAGCTCTAGTCTGTCTGCATTATAATTTGTCTGGCCTACATTCCTGACACAAGATGGAACCAGATTATTTTTCTTAAACTGTTGTCAAACCTGGACAACTCTGCAGGAATATGAGGGAAGACGAACTAATGGCTGAAAATTGTCTACAGATTATTGTCTAAAGATTATTTAGAAGAGTACTCCACCGATTTTAGCATTTCATTCCTACAGTAAAATGCTGTCTGACTCATGGGACAGTTTTAAGTATAAAAATTGATGCAGCAGAACCAGAGATGTCATATTGTTATTACATGCTTTCTTCTTTTTTGTCAAAACATGAGGCCTACATTACCCACAGTGCAACTGAACTGCTGACAGTTCAGTTTGAGATTTGGGTGTGTTGTGTAGCGACTAATGTAGCCTCGAGCTTCTTCCCTTTTAAGCAACAGTAAGGAACAGACTACAGAGTTCTGGTATGCTCACTTCTTTCTAAACTCATGCCATCAGATTTTTTTTCATTTTCAAACTTTGTAGTCTTTAGAACCAACCAATGCTGACTCAGTTGACATCACTTATTGCAATTGGTCAGACTTCACGCAGCTCCCTCTGGAGCCAGAAAAGACATCATTCCACTTTTTTCACAAATGTAAGCACACTTTGATGTGTAAAATTGGTTCCCTTATTTGATATGTAAATGTAACATTGCTTCCCTTATTTAATGAATAAACATATTATAGTCAATTGGGCCCGTCAGTTGCAAAGATTTGAACGCTTTTCAATGTTGCAGCAATTCGTTATTACCAGATGAGGCATAAAATGTGAGTTTATATTACTTGTTTCTGATAATGATAACAATGCAGCTTTTGTAACAACATGCATGGAAAATATGAGACAGTTTCTCCATCATGATCTTTCTGCAGTCAACATCTGTCAAGTAGATGTCAAAACACAACCCAGAGAAGGAATCAGATTGTTTTCCCACTCAAACATTCCTCCAAACTCGCCCTGTCTATGATTCCTCTCAGAACAGTTTCTTTGTCTGCTGCACAGTGCAGTGTCTCTTTGTCTGTTCCTCCCGCTCCACTCCTGTGAGTGCAATTCAGTTTAAATGCTTCTATGATTATAATAACACTGTTTGTGTTCCTCCTGTCACCATAATTCATGTCCATAACGTCATGATGCCAAAATAGAGATGATTGACTGTTTATTATGCTTTCTTTCTCTGGCATTTATTCACAGCAATGATTATCAAGTGTGAAATAAGAGACTGGGAAATGTGATTACATCATAGCACCTGTTGCTACATGGTTAACTTTCCCAATGGGAACACTTAGCGGACACTGCAGCTTAATACACTGAAGTTTACGATAGCAATATAAAGTAAATACAGCATCTCAGGGCCAAGTCCCTGAAATGCGAGAAATGTTTTCCCTTTAGAGTTTTGTTCCAAGTTGTCCGGCTGTTGCCATAGAAGCGGCTTTCACACCTGTCCTGTAGAGCTGTGAGTGTATCCAGGCAGGTCCCCAAGGGGTTATGTCATCATCGCTTCTGGATGAGACGCCTCTCTGTCAGCCGAGGTGGTTTCTGAAGGTGTTGAGTGAACAATTCCATCTTAGAGGGAGTATACGGCTGCATCCAGCTGGGAGGCTGATAACATGAGTGTGCAGCTTGGTGTGTCAGACAAACAATACTGTTGCCAGTGCAGAAAAACAAAAATGGAAATTGCAGCCCTTACTGTGAAATTGTATTACTGCCTTGTATTCTAAAGGCACATTTGATGTCTTGCCTTTTCAGTTTTAGGAGCATAAAACTCTAGTATAATCAGAAATCTTACCATGACGGGTTTTTGTGCAGGTGTGGTTAACCGGAGCTGCTCTTTATACTCAGCCCTTTTACTTTGCCCTTAAAACACAATAATGATGGCTGGCCTCTTCAAAAGAAGCCATTTTTTGTGAGCTGTTTATATTTCGGAGGAGGGGGAAAGGCCATGCCCTGAGAGAAACTTAGGGATTCAGCAAACGCAGCAGATGAGTGCAAAAAAGGAAAAAACCACAAGAAGAGAAACCAAACCACCTCTTAGTGGAGAAGTCCTACAAACAACTCCTGCAGGCCCAGACATGGCGGATCCCACTTTGCCATTTAAGCTTGATTCTGTTTGTCCACCTGGTTCTTTTTGGCCCGGTTTAGACCAAGACGAGTCTCCCGGTCTCCTCCTCCTAGTTGAGCATGCTTTAGCTTGACGCTCAGTTTTTGCCGTTTAACAGAGCACATCTGGAACAAGGCAAAGCAGAACGGACAAAAGCAGGGCTGCATCTGGATGTTGAGCTTGCCGTTACTGTAGGATGCTCTCATGTGCGTTTATGGTATTGTGATTTATTTAAAGAGAAAATCAGAAACTCTTATCTGTGATACAGACACATGAAGACACATGCTTAACACATTTGCAATGCATGCTTTTTTTTCATCACTCAACAAAACAACCCCATACATCATTCACAACACAGCATGTTCTTTGTACACATGGGACAGATACACACATGTATACGTATATATCCGAGTAGACTCGGAGTATGCTCAGACAGTTACAAACTGCAGTTACAAACTGCTACCCACTTTTCTTGTCAGTTTGACCCTTATCTCTCAATAGATGGATCCTGGAAATCCGATGTATCAAGTGTTAACATCAAAGTGTTCATTATCTCCTCTTGTGGGTTTTTAAGCTCCTTAAGTTGAACTTGCTTTTTTCAGATAAATGTGGGGGACGTAACCTTGGCTTCTGCCCCAGAGATCAAAGTGAAACTGTTGTGTATTTTCACGACACAGTAGCTTTTCAGACAATATGTAATTACACCCAATGGTGACCTCATGTACCGTGACAAAAAGGTCAACTGTTCCTGTTTGTGGTTTAGCCATCAAACGGTAAGCAATAAAGATAATTATTGCTTTCCATTTACATCTTCACGTGTCATTTTTTTTTTTTTGCTATCCAAAAGGCATGTTTTGCTGCACTCATGTTTGTGACACGCTTTACTTTCTCACTCACATTTGCAGATGCGAATCCTCGACAAATTCCCAATCGAAGGAGGACAGAAGGACCCCAAAAAGAGGATTATTCCCTTTTTGCCAGGTGATAAACCCAATGCATTATAGCATGCACAACACTCTGATATCACTGTCACCTCAATTTTAGATGTATCCAAGAGACTGCAGTATTTAAGCAAAAGAAAAGCCTTCAGACATTTTCATGCACAACCGCTGTTTGTTAGCACGCCTACATACTCCATAGAATGGCCCACCACATTGCATTGTTTTATTAACTGCCATACTCCACCCAAGCTAAATCAATTTGTGGTCTGCCATGGCAGTAGGAGGATAGCAGAGAGGGATTTGTCTAATCTGATAAACTCATTGTGGGCCAGAGCAGAGCAGAGGAGAGCAGTGAAGAGATCCTTTGTTAGACAAGCTGTACTGCTCAAGTCTGACCAGTGCTGTTTTGATCTTTCTGTAAGCCAGCGTGGGGTGAACTCTATTCCCTTACACACAACAAACAGTGGGGCTTCATGCATTTAGACCCTGTTATTATCATTCAGTCTCCTAGGAGTTATAAAGTGAGGATTAGTAACTTTTTAACAACTGCTCTCTATTAATGGATTAGAAGACTCTTTGGGGTTCTTCTGTTTTTAGAATCAAGCCTGTATCATTAAATATTTAAATCACGTATCCAATGTACGCTACTTTTTCTTTAGTATGTCATGTCCTTCAAATGAAGGGAAACACTATCTTCATACAGCTGGACTTCACATGGTGAATTTGAATATTAATTGATCATTGGGTAAATATACAGCCTCTGTGTTGTAAACATCACATGTCACAAGAAGCTGTACTAAATGCTGTTATTTTTTTGCGATTTCATAATTTTAAAGTTTCCACCCAAATCTACAGTACATCTAGAATTGCAGTACCACACATACCTATATATACATATCCACATAATACATACACATATATACACATATACATAAAGAGGGGATGGGGCCTTATTTCTTCCATTAATGGCGCCCATCAATGAATAATTCCCACATTTGCCATTTAGCACAACAAAAATCATCTAAATCCACTCGGCTGGAGATGGATCTCCCATGACATGTTAGTGTTTTTATAAAGGCATTACAAATAGCAAGCCTTTTAATAAATAAGTTTTGATAGATGTATGTACAACTGATGGTGCTGTTTTTCCTCAGGTAAAGTCTTATTTCGCCGAAGTCACATAAGAGATGTAGCCGTCAAAAGGCTGAAACACCTGGATAATTACTGCAAAGTAAGACAAAGGCTGTATGTCTCATAATGTCCTCTTTGAGTCCATATTATCACTTTGTCTGCTGTTAATACAATACATCTTCTTGGAAAGTAAATGTTGACTACTCATGTTTGGTGTATGTGTTGGTTGGAAGAGCACTTTATCTATGTCATTGCTCTACTCCCTGTACATTTGCCAGAGCATTTTCAAGGCAGGCCTCAACATTTATCTCCCCCACCAGCCTCAACAGGAAAGCAACGGCTCTATCTGCACTGGTCATTTCCTGTCACCAATGTAAATAGGCAGCCTATAAAGGAAACGAGGGAAATGGGGGCACACAGGGGTAACACGGAATACAAAGAATAAGAATGACTCAGTAGATTTAGTGTCGTCGTAAGTGCAGATGGCTACCTGACCCTCTTATATTCATTAGGTCAGAGATGGGAATGTGGGGCAGGTGCGTTGCAAAGTGTAGCAGCAGTTTTCATTTAGAGGAACTAAACACGATTTGCTGTTAAAGGCAAGAAGCTTAAAGATTTCTTTTTAGATTTTGTTACTTATAGGATGTCTTTTCTGATTCAGTAGGCTGATTCAGTAGGCTGAAGTATCTCATTTTGAATGTCCATGCAGCTGAGACAGCGGCTGTTATACTATATCACCTCTATGTGTTTTCCTTTGTTTTAACCCTCACTCCGGGCTCAGAGCCTTCTTCCTTCCCCTCCACACCCTCCGCATCTCCGCTTGGTCTTCTCATCTGACTGACTGTGCAATGACTAAGTGTTATGAGCTGGTTACTCATTGTAATTCAAAACCACACTCCAGCACTTTTAACAACACCTGCAATATTTTGAATTTGTTCTTTGTTGCATCCAGTAGCTTTCTCCCTCCCTTCTTGCCCACAGGCTCTGATGAAGCTTCCCTCCCACCTTTCCCAAAGTGAGGAGGTTCTCAAGTTCTTTGAGACCAAGTCAGAGGACCTCAACCCTCCCACAGAGTGAGTAACTATCACTGCATACTTTAGAAATCATACGCTATCATTGAGCATTAGCATTATCTCTGTTATATGAACTGTTAGTACCAAACATTGCCCTCTGGTTGTAAACACTGGCTACAACAGGAGCAGACTGTGTGTGGCCCAGCAGCTGGGACAGATGCCTTTCCCCCGCACTGACCCATCTTGAGCCAGAGGCTTTGCTGTGTCTCAGAGATGATTGATTAATGCTGGTTGAGAGGCACTGTGTTTTATTAATAATGATTTCTGAGAGGTGACACCTGATCCCCAAAACAAATGCGTAAGGATCAGTGATGTCATGAGAGTGCAGCTGAGTTCAAGTCTCAGAACAGATGAAGCTCTCAGAGTAGTCATTTGTCACACTCACTTCAAAGTCAGAGTGGGAGTATTTACAGACTGGCTGCTAGAATAGTTTTTGTTTAAATTCTATTAATGCCTAATTTAAGTAAGTCTGGGATAGTATTCTTTCTCACTAAAATATGATGTTAAACTCATCAAATGTTGTTTGTACATAACACACGAGGAGAAAAATGTGGAAACCTCATGAGTGGTCTCTCCACTACCACCAGACCGACCACCTCTAACCCCCACTGCCCATTCACGTTAATCCCACTTCAAAGCAATATCCTCCTCCAGTGTTGGAGGATCTTAAATTAAATTGAGACATTGAGGTCTAAAAGCCATGCCACCCAAGTGCTTTGTTTACTACTGGGGGATCTGGACCAAATTAAAGTGTTATTCTTTTGTTTCACAAGTTATCAATATCACAACAAAGGTAATCTTGTGATGCCTTAAAAATTACAATGTGTGAGGTACGGTGAAGAAACATGTGTTGCCAAACTGTTTACATTACATAAAGTTGAAGTGAATTGAACAGCATAACGAATAAGAGCTTTTTTGCTCAGGTGATAATGATATTTGTTCAGCTGCCCCAGTCACTGGAACAGTTAGTTAGTAGAGGCTGTTAAAAGCAGTTAAACTTTCATCCAATCAATCCAATATATCTCTATTACAATTAATTGGATTACTATTGAGGCCAGTCATATTGGTGACATTATTTCCACCATGAAACATGATTCCGGTATATTTTACTGGCATTTCTGACATGTGCTATTAGCATCAACACTGAGGCTATGTTTGTCAAGCCCTCATCTGCTACTGCCATCTAACGTTCAAAAGATGTCACTGCACAGATTAAAATGATCCAAAGTAAATGGATGTGAATGTGATGTTGCTCCATCACAAGAGGGAGCCATGCAATAGGCTTGAAAAACTGTAAGATGTTTCTCTTGACTTTTGATGCACAGTAATGAACAGTTCATTCAAATAATGATGTCCTCTCTTAAGATAGTTTCAGAGGCCTGAAAGCTATAGAATATTTCATAAGAAGTGGAACTTTTGGAGAAACTTGGTGACAAATTTAAGAAAAACAGACATTATAATACAATTGATAATAGAAACATGTTTTTCATAGTCTTACAAATCATCTTACATCCTGGGGTTCTGCTTGGCAGCTCAAGTTACTATTTACGAGAGTACAGGCAGAGAATATTTAATTAAAGAGTTTAGATTTCATTTTATGATAACGAATGCCACTGGCCAGATATAAAATTAAAATACAAAGTTTTAGTCATCAATCATTCTTTCAACACGGCAAAATTAGTTTGCCAATTATGCAGATTTGAAATTGGCCATTTGTGTCGTTTGCAACAAGGTAAGTTAACGTTGCTTATGATTTTGATGTCAGTTTGCTTTAAGGTGTTTTGCTGAGAAAATACTAGCCGTCAATGCCAGCCTATGTTTTTGCTTGCTGCAAAAAAACATTTTACTGCCCTATCTGCAATGTGACTTTGCTTTGTACTATATTTTTAGAATGGTAATATAATAAGTGAGTTACACTTTATTAATCCCCTTGGGGAAATCCGTCCTTTGCATGAGATACTCTGCATGGAGACCATCTGCAGTTCTGAGGCCAGCATCTTGGTCAAGGGCAATTGCATAATTATGAATAATTCCAGTAAACAAATGAATGTATCCATCATCTGTTTATATTTTGTAGACCTGTTAAAGGCCTCTTCCCATGTATTTTAGCTCTTGCATTTTTCTTAAACTTCTTGTTGCTCTGTTTGCTCGTACATTGTACTGTAGTCTAAAAGACTCAAACTCTACGTCCACACTTGAGAGTCTGAGCATATGGGACCCAGCAGCGAGTACACTGACTCAGCATACAAAAAAAGAGGAAAATGAACCTCTCTGGAATAAACTGAAAACATCAGTACTTCCTGGACTGTACTTCCTGTGCTTACATCCAGTCAATTCATGGCAATTGGGCCTCATGGGAGAGGGGTTTTGTATTTTTAGCCTATATCTCTCTGTGAGGTTTGATCGTACAGGGATTTCAAACTCTCTTCACAAACTTATTGTAAATTTAATCATTTCAGCCTGATGAGTGATGTCTGCACATGAAGAGGTACGCATTTGTGAGATGTCATCATTGGCATAATGAATGCCCCTAAATTGGCCATATACCTGTTCCGCTGCATTTGTGGGCAAGTTTTATTCACATAAATGTCACCAAAAAGAACAATTTCACACTGCAAAGGCTCCAGCCTTGCTGTCAGAAATCAACATTCAAAATTAGCAGTGTCATTAGTGGTGTTTGAGGACCTAAAACAATTCAGAAATATTATTAATACAGCTGTGAATTCTAGCAGGACAGTACTGTGAGAGAAATAAAGAATTATTTAAAATGAAGTTGGATGTAAAGATACATGTATTTCTAAAGCAAAGCAGTCCATGACTAATATTAGAGGCAGTCAAGGGGATGTGACAGTCATGGGGATATTAGACAGGCTAATATGATAGCCTACAGTAGATGATGTTACCCTGATGGGTGCAATAGCGGACGATACCGGACAGAGAAATGCATAAAGACCCTGAGGCAGCTTTCAACTACTGGACTGTATAAACTGCTGCGCCAAAATATAGCAATAAAAATGACAATCTTAGTCAGTTCTTTTCTAAAATTCGGGAAAATCCTCCACTATACCTTTTTTAAGGTGATTTATGATTTAAGGTCAAATGAGAAAGGGGTCAAAGGACTGCATAATGGTGCAGCTAATGTGGACTCCTTGCACATGCATGTAAATAGATACATGGATCACAAGAAAAGACAGGTTTCAGCCGATTTCACTTCCCTCTGGCTAACACCTTTCCACATGGGTAAAAGCAGTACCGTTTAATATACAGTATCTGTCTTGTAAAGTTCACAAAGCCACACGCTATTACATTTATTTATCAGTACAAATCTAAAAAGTAATACATCATCTGCACTATTATCTCTCTCACACACACACACACACACACACACACACACACACACACACACACACACACACACACACACACACACACACACACACACACACACACACACACACACACACACACACACACACACGATTTTGTGGTTGAAGGCTGACTTACCTACATTTCATGGTGATTTACTGTAGCCTTGATTTTAACCGCTACATGCCTAGCCCTAACCCTAACTTTGGGATCCAACACCGGTCCTTACTAGAGATTACAAGACTGACACTCGAGCAATGATTTACCTTGTGGCAACCAGCTTTTTGTCACCTGATGATGAGACGCGAGTCCCGACGTTGTCTGTTTGCACAAGTTTAGTGTGCTTGTGTGTGCTTTTGTTAGGATTTGAATAAGCAGCATCATTGTCTTTCTTAAGGATATACACACAAAAATCACCTACTACACCCTTTTTGTTTGCAGATCAGACCTCTGATCATAATCACAATGATTTCATCAACCTATTGACCCCTGAGCTGGAGGTCAGTCCTGCAGAGGTTAATCTTAGGTCAGGCAGGAGTGTCTGTGCAATGTATACTTGAAGAAGGGCAGACACTTCAGTCCTTTGGCTTGGCTGAGAAATGTGAGCAAAGGACTAATGTCTCACACATTCCATTTCTAATAGGCCCACCTACAAAGAGTAAGCTGCAGTTATGTGCAAACAGATGGTTATTCTCAACTCAAGCTGAGGATGGACTCTCACAGGCTTGGATTTTTAATGACGTGTTCAGCCCATGCATGTACTGTATCTCTTGGCATGGGTGTGTACATAATGAAACCAATACTGTATTTCTCAACTGCTGTTACTGTCTATTGGTTAACTAAATGTTAAAATGTAACCTTAAAAACATGGCCGCAATGTCTTAAGCATTTAATAGTGTTTGGACATATTTTCGCTCCCCTTACCTTGCCCTCATTTATTACATTTTACTGGTAGGAGGAAAGTGCACAGTGCAGAGTTGTGGGCTCAGTGTCCTCATGGGAAGAATATTATTCCAGCTCTGTGCTAAGGGTCACAAACTAGCAGGGCAGGTCAAGCATCCACTTTATCCTCATCGTTTCTCCCCAACCCTCTACAGTATAATGCTTTCCTCAGTTTCATATCCACCCTACCACCATTCTGACAAAATAAACACTTCATGAAATGCTTAAGAAATGTTTACCATGCATTACCATTAATTTGTCTCACACGCTGCCTTGATGTGAACATTATCTAAAACCATTACCATAAATACTGTTATTTCTTTAAAGAAATACCACTCGCCCTGCTCGCTTTTCTGTCCTGAAAAGAATCGGTAAACTATTCAGAGCGTATATGTGTGCGCTAAGTTCAGAGTCGTCTCAGTGATGTGTTCTGCATCATGTGCTTAGACTAGGCTTATTTTTGTATTATAAACTACAAATCTATTTACTCTGTTGGCTCTGCATTCATGTTTCACATGATTGTGTTTTCTGCCCATTTTATATAGAAAGTTATGAAATTTAATTTCCGTAGTATAAGTATTGCTTGAAGATCCAATATAACATTATTTTTTTTTTTTGTTTTTTTTTTACTGTATCACAATCGCAATTTTACTGTTTTATTTCAAAATTAAGTAAATAATGAACTGAACTAAGCTGTAAGCTATTACATGTGTGATTGGAAATATCTCATAACTCATACTTGTTCATGCATCTGGAAGCAGAGAAGCCTTGTGCCAAAAATGACTATCTTAAGTATCAGAAGAATACAGTTGATGGTAAAAAAAAGGTTTTGGATTAAGCAAGAAGTGTTGCCTAGCTTGGGCAAGGGGTAATCCTTTTATGATGCTTGCCATACACTGTATTGAACGGTTTCAATGTAATTTTACTTTTTTGTTGTAAGTGTGAAACAGCTTCTTTGTAGCACAGTATAATCTACTTCAGAAATAGCAAAATAGTTGAAATTCTACATTTCTTTTCTTGTTAACTGGTATCAATGAAACACAGAGAGTTGATGAGCAGGCTGTAACCTGACAAATGTTGGACAAGGTTTATCCAAACATGTACTCCTATCCATAACTGGCCATGCCTCCAGTCCTGCTCCAGGCCACTCCAGAGAGCCAGGTGTCTGTTCCCATCTGCGTCAAACTTCAGCTTCTCCTCAGTGTGCTCTCACTGCAGCTCAGCTAACTAAACGAGGACATGCAGTCAGTCAGCCAGCACCTCCTAAACTCTACAGCAAGCTGCAAACCACACATACTGTACATACAGACCCAGATTCAGAAATGTTGGTCTGTTTTGAAATGTGTATGCATTTCCATTGTATAACAAATTCTTATTAAACTGGATTAAGTAATTATGTGAAGTATCATCCATTGTGCACCTGCATTACAGTATATGAAGCATGAGCTTTCAATTTAAACTGACAACACTTTAATGAATGAATTTAAATGTATAAATCATTTGTTCATCATGCCATCATTTGTTTTATTTACTTCTAAATGACTAATTTCTGTCAAAATAAAATAATAGCTTCATATTTTCTCTGGCTGAATAGTCCAGCAACCGTGACAATTATGCAAATTATCTGTTCCAGATTAAATAATCAAGCACACAGACGTGTACACTAAATGTGCACGCAGTCAGTGGCAAATTGGTTTTCTGTGACCTTAGTCTTGCTTTGCCAAACCCTCCTCCAAAGCGCGCTGGAGGAGGGTCTGGCTACTCCAAGTAGCATTCCGGGATGGGAGGAAAACGTGCTCTGGTTTATTGGCATTTCTTTAAACCAATCACAATTGTCTTGGGCGATACTAAGCACCGGAGAAAAGCCGCTGTGCTGCTGCAAAATAGACTCTGAAGGACAACTTAAAAGTTGTTTTTGGTCAAGCAACAGAAAACTCAGATTGGACAGATAGTCTAGCTAGCTGTCTGGATTTACCTTGCAGAGATCTGAGAAAAGGTTAACCATAGTCCTCATAAATTGACAAAGTTTAAAATGCCAACACAAAGGAAGACCAAGGCAACGGATATCCGGCCTAAATGAGTGAAATCTGGCAGATTTTCCGGCAGCAACAGAGCAATCCCGGAAGTGGAACATTAGGGATATAGACTACTGTGACCCTGATGAGCGTGAAAGCACAGAGTGGGTTCATTGACACTGATGCTAATCCTTTCAGTGTTTTGGTACAGTCCAGGCTTTAGAACAGAAAGATGCTTTCACATTTAAACATGAATGGGACTTATTAAGGGGATATGATACTTTGTCAAGTAAATAAATGCTGTTCTGTTCAACAGGCAGTTGCATCGCCCTCATATACACCATGTCTGCCATTTGAAGAGATGCATACACGAGCATATTAGCTATTAGTCCTTGACACACTTACTGTAGTCCTCCACACATACCCATGTTGTGTCATACCCTGTCTCCCTCCCTCTCGTAGTGGGTCAAGTTCTGCATGCATTCTCAACAAGGGTTTGGCTGGTACTTGTGTGCCAACTGCATTTGGATGGTCCCACGCAGAGATTCAGCTGTAACCAGTTACTGGATTGATAAAGTCGTATTAATAGTCTGATCTCTCTCGCACTCATACTGACCATGTTCCTCTGGTGTTGCTTCCTTTCCAGAGACTTTGGATTCTCCGGCAAACGTAAATCAGGTAAGGATCTGAAATCTTTTTACCCTGGTCAGTAGAATCTGTGTTAGTTATTTTATGCTCCATCCATTTGTATTGTGTTTTCATCATATGTACTGCTTAGTTGACTGATATTGTGATTATTACTACAAGTTTGAAATTGAAAAATATCTGAAGGGGCATCTGTAGTCCAGTCCTCATCTATGCTTGAGGCTACATTAGCTGCTTCTAGCATAACACACCCAGATCTTGGACCGAACTATCAGTGGTCAAGTTGCATTATGGGTAATGTAGGCACCAGGTTTTGACAAGGAAGAAGAATGTTTGGAATAGAGCTGCAACAATCAATCTAGCAACAGAAAATAATCTGCAACTATATTGATATTCCAGTTATTTTTTAAGCAAAAAGGCAAATATTCTCTGGTTTTAGCTATTCAAATGAAAGGATTTGTTATATATCTTTTGGTATTGGAGAATTTTAAGACATCACACTGGACTGAGAAATTGTGAATAGACTTTTCTTTTTTTTTACACAAAAGATATTTTATAGACTAAATAATGAATCAAGAAAATATTGGGTAGGATTAATTGATAATTAATATAGTTGTTAGTAGCAGCCCTAGTTTGGATAAAAAAACAAAACATTTCTGGTACAGCTGGATTGGTTTTGATTATTTTTTTCATCAACATTGTTATAGGAGTGCAATGCCAAAACGGTGGCGTTCTCTTTCAAGAGTACATGCTCTTCAAACACACATCTTGACTGTATTGTGATGAAACAGTGTTACTGTAGGTGAGAGACCACCTCTTTGTTCCTCTGTTAGTTTGTTCTGCCAGCATTGATTGCCGGCTTTATGTTTGTATGTGAGAGAGTGCAAGGAAGACAGAAAGACTGACTCAGCTGAGCATGGGGATACAGGCGTAGGAGGCAGCAGGAAAAGCATGCGAGGGGTTCAGTGAACAGCTGTGCAAGTGTTGTGTATTTGTATGCGTGTGCACTGCAAGTCTCAGAATACCCACATGCTTTACTAAATTACATGCTAGCTCTGCAATCAGATGCAAAGTTGATGTGGCTATCCTTCCTGCAATCTGCCACAGTTACGTATGACATAGTTGGGCATTGAAAGTCTCAGTAACTGACCTGTAAGTTAATTTTTGTGTGGGCGATGCACTCATAGGAAAAGCTGTGCCAGAGTTGCCACCAAATGTAATTAGACCCCAACCTAATTTCATTATATGTTCCATGGTATTGAGGCTTTACGTAACAGTGAATACCAGCAACATAGAGAAATGGAAAAATTGTCTTATTACAGCTGTGTGTGTGTGTGTGTGTGTGTGTGTGTGTGTGTGTGTGTGTGTGTGTGTGTGTGTGTGTGTGTGTGTGTGTGTGTGTGTGTGTGTGTGGTAACCTACATTCAGTCTGTGCAAGATATTGGATTGGTTTCAAGTTATATTCATATCGGCTGCCTGGAAAGTTTGTCATATAGTGCCTAATGCTTGCATGCACAGTTTTAGATGTTTTATTCTGTTTGGTTTGATAGTAAATATGTTATCTATGTAGTTTCTAAGATGTACTTGTATTTATGCTTACAATAAATTGTTCTATGGACCAGTGAAAACAATAATAACACACTTTATGTCGGGTTCTCATGATGATTTATGCCCCTCCATACTTGATCTCTAAACCTTCAACATAGCCCCCATGCTGGACATTAGTGGTTAATGCAGCTGAAAGATTGATCTTCCTCTTTTAAAGCAGGACAGCAGATACAGTGCAGTGAGTCTGTGGTGAATTTGTGCTGTAGCTGCAGCTTATGGTTTCCATAATTACATGGTGCAGGTCTCCCATAAGAGTTTACCGAGCCCTTGTCCCTAAACAGGAGAATGTAGCCACAAAACTGTGAGCGGTTAGATGTTTAACTAGAAACTCTGTTTACCTGGCAAGCAGAATAAATCAGAGGAACATCTTAGGTTCATAGCCAGGCCACTATCAACATAGGGTTCAAATAAAGACGTATAATCTTCTGTCTAACAAACAATGGAGTTGTCAGGATTGACTGCCGATACCGGCCCGTCAGCATAAATCACTGTCAGGTAACTGGGACCGATGAAAACACAAGCTGCCATAACCAAAACCCTAAAGGAAACACGTTTTGACAAGATATCATGGTGATGAAATACATAAAACGTTATCCATACAGAGGAAAGAAAGACAAGGAACTGTTTCATAGGTAAAAGAAAACAAGCTCAATCAAATTCACTAAACTGCTGCTTACTCTTTAGGATGTTGAGGTTCAAGAGATTCAGATCATCTTTAAATCATCACTGATAACCTGTATTCAAACAGAAAGTGAGATGAGCAGAAGACAGAATATCGGAGAGTCAGAGAGAAGAAGAAACGGAGCGCCTAGGGGTGTAGTGCATGTGAAAAGCAGCTGGAGAGGAGGTTTACGTGGCAAGTGGAAACCATTTCAGTGTTGCGCACAGACTGAGGGAGTGTGTTTATGTGTGCAGACTTGCTGTCTTTATGTGAGCTGCGGGTCTCTAGGGGCCTATAGGGTGTGTGTATGTGTGCACGCGATTGTGTCTATGTGGGTGTTAACATGCTGTATGTTGGTATGCGCATGCTTGTTGGGAGGAAAAGGGTTAATGTTTCATGAGTTAGATGGCGGGGTGGGTCAAGAGGCCTGTGTGTTTGTTTGTATTTGCAGATGGATAAGATTTTAAACTGGCATCGGAAATCATTAAGGAAAATGAGCACTTCCAAATGACTTTAACAGCCGTACGCTGTTTTAGCAGCTTCTTTCTCAAAAAACAGCCCCCACTCTTCTACAACCATGCACAATGAGTCTCACAGTAGCCGAAAGATTGATTTTGAGGGATAAACCTGGTTTTAATTAAATGCTGCATTTAGTTTTTTATTAAGTCATATATATCACTGTTCATTTCATGGATACAGCTTTAACATCAGCATATAGATGTTATTTTTCCTCCCCCAAGTTACAACTTAACTCTGCTCAGCTCCCCCCCCCCCCCCCCCCCCCCCCCCCCCCCAGCAGAGAGCAGATCCAATACAGGCCTCTCTGTTTCTGATAAGTGACCATTTGTCCCAGTGGACTCCCACCCTGGAGGCAGAGCTTTTTGCTCTAAACATCATATTCAAGCCAGAAAATGTTTTGTAATGAATGAGATCAGACATTTTTGTTTGTTTTTTTATTTGTAATTTTGTATAGGACCATTCATAAGGATACCTTACATTGTTCTTTGATGCACTTGCTTTTGCTTCACACTAGTTAAGTGTTAAAGGCATCAGATTTACTTCTGAATACCTTGATGAAGGGGATGGTTGGTTTGAAGTGCCACTTACTTTATTAGCAGTTTGCCTCTGATTCCAGACTTTTTCTAAACCAGTGTAATGGTAACTACTGAAGTTAAAGGTACCATGTGGAGTTTCTTTCCTCCAGTAGCGCTATGGAGTTTTTACGAGTGGGTCCCTGTTTTATTGTTATAAGTTGAAAGGTACATGCACACAGGTTACAGTTGGTGGAGGTAAACTTTCAACTTATACTGAAAGTTTCTGTACTATTTGTTTGTGGTCTGCCCCTTCTCCCTCAGGGCCACATACTGATTCAATGACATGAGTACATCTGTACTACATTGAACAGCAGTACTGTGTCCTTTTCTAATCCAACTGCACATCTGCTGCTGATGAGCCAAACAAAGGCATTGCACTTTGCCAAATGTTACTCCTCAACCCAGATCTGCTCTTGTAAAGTTACCCCAGGGTTCAAATTATGGCACGAAGACCAGTGCCAACTATGCTATCAACTAAATGCTTGATCCTTAAAAATTTATACCAAAAATCTTTGGTATAAATGGGTAGACTAGACTCGTTTCCTCCTCTTGGTGATGAATTATTGCAAAGTTCTTAACTGTCATCATCTTTGGATGGAGCTGATGATGGGTGAGTGGGGGTGGGGGTTGGATGGAGTTAGGACGTCTGGGAGTGCAAGGGTGGGAGCAGGAAGCACATGTATAAATCTGAGTGAGGAGAGATATAAACACAGAGAGTGGCTAATAGGGATATCTGATGGGAGCCAAGAAGAATATACTTTTATTTCCAAACCTCATAAATATTTTAGATGTTGTTGTTTTACCAGACTTACCCTCACAGCCCTATCAGATTGACTCAGATACCCCTTCATTAACACCACCCATTATGTTCCAAATGTGTTTATTTGAATATAATATAAAAGTGAATATTTTAGAGTATTTGTATCATACAATTGAACTGTCAATGTAAAAGTGGATTTGGCCAAGTTTGTATTTGTACAACTGCCACTTGGAATGGCAGGCTCTGGACATTTCAACCATTTATCTATTGCTGTTAGCTATTTCAACCATTTACCCATAACTTTTAGCTAACTGCTAACTTAGCTAACTCATTTATTTTTAATGAAATCGTAATTGCTATTTTTTCAAATTAATTGTGCTACTCTCAATGTTTCCACAGACCCTGTGGCAACTGTATAAGTACTCCTGGTTGGAAATGACTGCTCTATAATACTGAGTACTATGTGAAATCACCAGGGATTGGCTGATTTAAGAGCTGTAACTTTACAGGGCTGATGCATTTCACTGAAACATTGATGTGTACACAGTACACACTATTTCTTTTATAGTTCTCTTGAAGCAGTTCATTTGAAATTAGACCTATCCTGTCCAAGGCTGTTCTCACACATGTTCTCCTTGTTCTGGCTCTGTCTTCCTGCTGTTGCAAAACATTTCATTTCCTGAATGAGCCTGAAATATTAGTTTTTGTTTTCAGGCCTATTGACTTTGCTGACAAAGTCTTTACTCACCTCAGGTCTCAGATTTACAGTTTACACACGGCAGTAGTTAATTGTATGTTTTAGAAACCTCCAGTCATGGTTTTATGAGATTATGACCTGTTGAGTTGTATGTCCATCTGTCTTGAAATTATATTGTTGATAGGTGTTTTTTTTCTTCTTTTTTTATAAGACAATGTCCAGGATAGCAGATTTATTTGAAATTAGGTTCCCAACAGGTCTTTATTTTCTTTTAATGTCAAATGTAGTACTAAGTAAGCAAAGGCGCAGAATAAATCTACATATTTGTGGTTTGAGTAGAGGGAAGATTACTGATCATGAAAAAGTAAAGAGTAGCTCACTTAATCTGCACTCAGTAACGTTACTGCATACTAACAAATCTGTAAATCGAGACAAGCCAAGATCAAAGGTTATGGCTGGGAACATGATTTAGACATCTTCATATTCCCATATTGCATACTAAATGTTTTATATCTGAAAATGCCTTTTACAATGTAGTAAAGTAGAAAACGTACACGTAAACAAATCTACCCTAAAAGAAAGTAAAATGAAAAAAGTATTTTTTTATTTAACCTTTATTTAACCAGGAAGAGACTCATTGAGATTAAAAATCTATTTCTCAAGAGTGTCCTGGCCAAGGCAGGCAGCAGTACAACCACACATACAGTACATGCAAATACAAAATACACAAAAAACACTAATAACATAAAACAACAGAAACAGCAAATCCCTCAAAGTCAACCAGAATCCTAAGCACGTCAGGTAAAACATCTACAGCCAGATGTGGCTGCCTCCAAGTCAAACAACATCCAGTTACAGCAAAACATGTTTGAGCATTATTACTGATCAGAGTTAATTGATTTCTGAGTTGAAAAAAAACAACACTCAACTACACGTTTCCAAGAATAGTTTTAAAACAAATATCACTGTTTGCTGTAACTGAAGTATTTTCTGTCATATTATACTTTAAGAACAAGAGGGAAATACCCAGAATTTAAATAATATGTTCTTTGCTGTGTTTCAGCACCTAACTTTGTGGTTTGATAAAACATCTTGCACAAATAACGTGAAGCTTCATAAACCACAGCCCAACCACAGTAATCCAGTGTCAGACTCTTTGGCAGTTTTAGCATTTGAGATGTTAATGGTGCTGAGTTAATCTTCATAAGTTATGAGCTCCTTGACATTTAGATTTTGTTCCCAAATTGACTGCGAAATATTTTCCCGAGAGAGAAATGTTAATCTTCAGTCTGAAGGAGTGTCGCCAGGTCAGCTCTTTGGAGAAATTACAGCTAAATCCAAGTTGTCTCAATCATTCCTTATCTAAGCCTCAAACCTTCCATCTATTGGACTGAATTGTTCTTATTTTCCATCCTCAGGAAAAAATGAGTTTCTCTTTTGCAGAAACTGTGTTTACTGCATTTTGAGAAACGATGGCACACCTCTTGTGACATTATTTTGCTGGAAATATTTGTTTATTGTGTAAGTCAAGAGCCCACATCTAATTTTATACTACTGTACAGTAACTGATGGCAGTTAGTAAAATCAGCTTGTGACCATAAATAGAGATTGTAGTCTCTACTGGGTTTGTAGATCATTTACTGTTATTCAAACACACCATACAAGTACATTGTGTATATGTTGTAGCAGCAGTATTAGTGTAAACAGATATAATCTAATGTGTGCAGACAGTAGCTCCCTGCTGTCTGGAGCTTTGAACTCAGTGGTCAGCCGAAGCTCTAGTTAATGTGTGAACTGAATGTCAGCTGTGATTGTGTCTGGAGTCCAGCTGATGCTTGTTAGATCTGCTTTAGGTTATTCAGCATGCTTGTTTTCACGAATAAGGCTTCAGTCAATGAAGCCTTATTAGTGTGGGGTGAAAAAGGTTGTTGTTTGTAATGTATCGTGCATTATATGCTTGTTATATACATGCTTGTTATATACATGCTCACAAATTAAATCATATGTTTCTGTCTTTAACAAGGCATCCCCGTAGTTGGTTAGAGTGACCAAACTCTGGTTAAGTAGTGAACGTGACCAAGTTATGAAAACAGCCAAAAATTGTCCAAAAACAAAACTAAGTCACTACTGGTGTTTATATGGTTAACTTGGCGAAGTACAGAAAGGAAGATTTCCATTGGCTGGTCGGCACGCTGTAGTCAGAGCTCTAGTGTTTCATGGAGGGCCATCCCTCTGAGCACAGCTCCAGCCCCTTCATCTGGTTCTATTTAAGACCTCTAGTGCCGGCTCTTATGATTGGAGTACACAACCCCCTACTCTTCCTCCAGCTCCGGCCCCAACTGAGGAGAAGGAGGCTTTTTAGCAGATGGTTTATTTTCCAAGGGAAACCATTTATTTCTCCCACTCTACTGTCCTTTCCTCAGCTGGCTTTAGCTCACTTTTCTATCACTACTACAGCTCCTTCTGCTTTCTCACTGCTGCTACTCCTCTTTCCACTGTGTTAATGTGCCTACCTGCATCTACTGACCCAGTCCCAGCTTTGACGGACACTCAGGATGAAGCCCCTTCAGTAACACAGAATGGATTTTCTGCACTTGACTGCTTGATCCTTCACTTCTTGGAGGGAGATTCCTTTCCTAGACTTTCAGCATCTCCATTGCCCTTGTTGTTGGGCTGGAGTGGGATGCAGCTCTATGGCTAGACTCTCAGGAAGATGCACTGAGCCCTGTGAATATTGTGATTGGCTGAGCTCTACAGACAAAGTGGCCTATGGCACAACGAGTGCCCAGCAGTCGTTCTCGTGGACCTATGGCTGGCAGCTGGCTGACAGCATGTTTTTTCCCATCAACCCCAGGTCTGGATGCTTCGGATCCCATGCTCCTGGAACAGTATGTGGTGGTGGCCAGTTACGAGAAACAAGAGCCTGCAGAAATCAGCCTTCAAGCGGGCGAGGTGGTCGACGTCATTGAAAAGAGCGAGAGTGGTGAGTAATCAAAAAACAAAAAAAGCACACACAAAAACATGTTGAGCAGAAACAGGCAGCATACATGTCAGACACAAACAAACTCTTTCATGATTTAGTCCATAGTTCCTCAGACATGATGCCCTTTTCCCTAACTCAGCCTTCTCACCTCCTTTGTCCACAGCTAGCTGTTACTTAGCCCCATCTGGAGGCTCACTTTGGCCTGCAGTCAGGCCTGTTTTTTCCCACTGTTGGTTTAGGCCCTAGGCCAGAATGTTGCCTCTAGCAAGAGGAATGTCTTCCAGACTTGTATTAATTATTCCACCTCACTTCAATGGAAAGCCAGCAAGACATGCCGGATTTACAAATGCCAGCTGCAGAGAGTCCTTAGTCAGCTGTTTAACCTTTGGAAAGAGCTAGCAAACAGGGCCAAGATTATGTTTTAGGATATACTGTATGTGACTCAGTTTGACAATATTTAATGTTTAATGAGTCACTATCATGCTGACATAAAGCACTACTTCATGATATTCTAGGAATATGCTGTAATGCCTCCAGTAACTTTTTGGATGCAAGAAGACAATAATAATTATAATTATAATATAATTTATAATGATAATTATGAATTATTGTTTAAGCAAATATATATATAAATGTACTGAAATACGATATATAATATCTATATTGCAGTAAAATAAAGCAGGTGCGATAGTTTTGTAGATTGTATGAGACAAGGACTATGGACAAACTCCTGTTGCATGTTAGGTGCTGTTAATATCATGAGTATCTAATCATGTGTCTTGGGTAAATAGACTAAAACTGGCAGCTATTGCTGACACCCAGGTCTAAGCACCTGCCTGAATCACTTTAAAGGGAAGGGGATTTCCCACATGAAGCTCAAGAGTGAACAGAGAGGTGTAGGCCCAGTAACCGGGTCTGACATTCATCTTTAATGCGTTGCTTAGACATTAAAACAGTAATGGGACTCATGTGTTCTTCAGCGGGAGGATGGGGACGGAGGGAACAGTGACCAGGAAGGCAGTTGGACTTGGGTTTCATGATGGGTGTGAGTGAAATGCCATGCCAGATTGGCCTTAAGGAAGAGGGTCTGTAGAGTAGAATTGCTTTGAAGTGTCACGTGTCCTGCCTCTGGGTCCATGTATTTGTTTTCACTCCCTGCTCCAGTAGGATTTCAACCCAATAGGGAGCCACAGTGAGGCGGATATTCCAACACCTTGAAGTCCTTTTATCGGGGGGCCTTATATGAGAGCTTTCCTCCATGAAGTTGAACCGCATGGTCCTGTGCTTTTAAGTAGAGGCCCCTTCACTTTTGTATTTTAGCTGACCACTGTGCAAAGTTAGAGTGATTGATGTGTGCGTTGATGATCCATGCAGAATGTGAAAGTCATGCACTTCAATGGTCTCATTGCACATTTATGATTTCAACACTTCCGTGTTATTACCGTAGCTTAGTTTCCATGTTATTATTGCTTTGTTTCATCCTTTCTCTGATGCAGAGGCTATATTTTGTTGTCAGTCTCACTCATTTGTTAATCTCTGGTTTGGTTCGATTTGTCATGAGTTTCTGGAAAGCAAAACAGTAGACTCCAGGCTCCTTAAAACACATCCTAAGGCTATTTGACAGTTTTATTATATGCTGATGGACACTTTCACAGAGATCTGAAGTAAATACACCCCCCCCCCCTACCAACACCCCTACATCTTGCTATGGAGACTGTTTCCAGCAGCACAGCTAGCATTTAACTTAAATCTCAACACCTCCTGCAATGGAAGTCGGATAAATCTGCTCCATTTGGCTGGGTGACATCATTCCATATGCCTTTGCCAATACTAACAGCACCAGGTGTGTGCTAAGAAGATTTCAGAGCTCATTTGATTTAGCATCTATTCCTTTGCACCATAAGTACAAAACCCTTTAATGGCTTCTGACAGATTGATCGTTGTATTACAGATCTAAGTAGTGAATATGCTATAATAGGTACTAAAAGGAGTCTATAACATTCGTAATTATAAAAGGATTGTATGAGGTTTTTATTGAGCCTCCAGCTATAGTAACATATTTTCCTTTAGAGACATGCACATTTAAACTTCTTTCTTACTTTGGATGCAGTGAGGGGAAAATATCTGTATGTTGTCATATTGCCATCTATTTTTGTATCAGCATTGTGTGTCTGGCTGGTTGGAGAGTATGAGAGTGCAACAACAACAGATTCCTTTTGCCATTCACCCCAGTCTGTCAACAGAAGTCCTGCTGTTAAAGCTACTGTAACTTAGGACTTTGGCTGTGACTGCTGCCCAGTGCCGTTATCGACTTTTCCTTACCTTGGATTAGATAACATATGCGTTTGACAGGGCAGCGAATCTAGGTCAGACCTATAGCTCAGCTTTCTCCACTTTTCCAGCCTGCTGTTCTGACCCAAGGCAGTATTTTCCATTGCAGTGCCATGGCAATACATTTTGTGTTGTTTCAGTTGGTACAGTATTTTGTATTGATTTCTGTTTGGTTTGAAGTAGGTGCAGCATGCAGTAAATCAACAGGGTAGACCAATCATTGCTTGTTCTGTTGTAGCATTCAGTTTTTCTGGAATACTACTCTTGAAACACAGAAGCTACTGTTATAGAAGTTACAGTTTAGTATTGACAAAAACATTTTTTATAATTATTAATTTGGTCATCAGTCAGACTGCAGCTATTTTATTTGTCTAGTTTATGAGTTTTGTTAGGGGGAGATGCTGGCTCAGGAGGAAAGAGTAGTGCAGGGAGAAACTCGGGGAGAAAATGGAAAAAGCCATTTCCTGCCAAAGTTAGTGGTTCAGAGAGGTTGGTTCATTATAATGGCTTAATGGATCCTCCAGGATGCCTCCTCAGTTTACACTATATTGAAGAGATGTTAACCAAGGCTAAGATAGCAGCCCTGTTGGTCAGTTCAAATGCTCTTTATTCAGTGGTTTTAACTTTTCTCTGTAGTAGTATACAGGAAAGGAAAAAATAATTTGCACTAATTTGTCACTTTTGGAAATGGAAATATTGTACCTATTGCAGCTGGTTTGCCTACACCTCAAGGGCAGCATAAGGCATGTTGTGCCTAGTCCTGTTGTAGGAAATCTCTCTGTGGACCAGTCGGGGTTAAACTTGTCTTTATTCCAAGTCTACATTAGCCTCTATGAATTACAATGTGCCAAATGAACTCCAGGAATGCCTGTCTGTTTTGGAGAGGCCAGCTCACATCTGTCAGTCCCTCCGGCTCCCCCAAGACCCCCTGGCACCACCCATGTACAGTATGTATTGTGTCTCTACTGCTCCACCCAGCTTACTTAAGCAGGGTGGAGTGAATGAAATTTCAGGAAGAGCCTGAAGGGTCACAGTAATCTTATTTATATAAAATTTACGTTTTTGTCCCCACAAACCCTAATGATTTTAAGTTTGACCAATGTGAGCTATAGAGAAGCTGGAATGTAACCGTGGTATCCTGCAGGTGATGTTCAACTGCCTGGCTGCAAGCCCAAAGAGACTGCTGAAATCAAATCCTGGTAGATTAAAGCAGGTCTGGCCTTCAGCGTGGCAAGATGGATGTGCAGGATGTCTTCTTTACCTTCACATGGAAAAAAATGTACCAATAATGTCTCCGCTGTCCGTCTTCAGGCTGGAAGCAAGATGATTCTAGGGCTCAGCTCAGCAGGGGCTTAATGTTCAGAGAGGCAGATTCTTTTTGAGTTTATTCCAAGAGCACAGACTTACTGTTACTTTTTAAAGGATTATTCCTGTAGAATGTAAAGTTATCTCTAAAATTATACTAGGCAGTATTTGTGTCATGGCAAAAAGTTCAGATCCAGATAACTACTGGAGTTTAGTGACTTTATTGTTGGGATAATCAGATTATTTTAGTTTGTTATAATTCTTTTTAGCCATGCTGGCAGCTAGCTCAAAGTACTGATGTGTCTAAGTACAGCTTCACATAGCTGCTAGCATGGATGAAGACTCTTGTTTGAGCTACATGCACAGACAATTACAAACAGAGAAGAATGCCTGCGTATATCCTTGAAGTCTACACAGAAATCATTGTTTCACCTGGGACATGCTCCGAGGTCCACGTATTAATCTCCAGATATTACAATTTATTAGAATGACAGTTTACTTTCTTCTCCATCTAGATAACAGCACCGCCTAAAGGTGTGTTGCCATAATATATTACTTGGTTAATGAGAGAACTGATAATACTTTCCAGATTTTAGCTTCTGTAGTTTCTGCAAGCGTGACCGTTGTATGTATACTCGCTGTTCCAAATGTTCTGTCTCTGATACGCAGGAGGAATAAAGGCAAGGTCAGTGTTGAGCTTCTAGTGCTGCTAGTGCTCAACCCCTCAGTTTCCCAGTTTGGTATGTGCAGTTTCAGCAAGAACATGTTTCCTTGTATAAAAGAGGAAAAACCCTATAACTCTTGTCTGTGAACCACCAAAGACATGACACGAACACTTTGCCAAGAGTTAAATGTCTTTTTTAAGCAGAAATTGCAGCAGCAGATGGAAGACACATTATCCACTCATAGTAATCCCCATCTACCACATTCTTTCAGCTTACCATAGGAAGTGCTAATGACCGTCTCAAGAAATTAACCTTATCCTGTATTTTTAGATATGGAAACTTAAACAGGAGGTTTGTAACTGGCTTCTCAACATGGACTTCTACTGGTTTATTTTCTTGCACCTTGTCACAGAGTGATACAGGCAGAGGAGATCAAGAACGGGAGCAATAACAGTATTTAAGAGCACAAAATAGTGCTAATAATAAGTGTACAGAAATTCGTCTGTGGAGCCAAAAAAGGGGACTCTGTCTCTCAATCAAGAATTGACCTTTGAGTTAAACCGGCCTTTTAGGGGTGGTCTTTCAGACACTCAAAGACTGCTGTGTCTCCAAATCAGTGGAGCCTAGAGAGCACACAAGCTTGGGGCTATATCTTAGTTCAGACCATGAGGGGATCCTTTCAGAGGCTGGGAGGGAGAGAAGGTTGTTCCTTAGGTCAACATCAGCTCTTGAAAGTCGTGTTGTTCCGTTTTTGCCTCCCCCCTTGTACCAGATACACCCAGGTAATTGAAAGCCAGTGTTTTATGAAAACTGGAAATGTTTGTATATTGGGCTAGATACCTTCCCCCTTGTGCTTTGATACTGAATCCACTGTTAATGAATACAGAAGCTGGGAATGAATGGGGTTTTTCTCCTGCTCTACTCAACAGTGGTGTCAGATATCTGCAGGACTGCTGAGCCACTGCATTCCTCATCATTTCAGGTCGTGAAAAAAAAGCCTGCTTGTGCTGCTGAATCTGTGGTTCTCATATTCATGCTAGATGTGTGCGAATTACAGAGTTACTCCAAAAAAAATCTCAGCACAGACTATTTGTCTTGATGATACATTTGTAGGGATGAGAAGGACATTAGGGAGAATTGCACTGTCACACTGTGTTATGTATGCTGTTTCTTAGGTGATTGATTGTATACGTAGTTTGCCGTTTTGTTTTATAGGTCATCCAGTCACCTTAGGAAAAACCCCAAATGACATAAATCTAGTTTCTTGTTGCAGCTGAGAATCTGTTGTTGATTACAGTAAAAATGAAGCCTGGGCCTCAAAGCTGATAGAGTTTCCAGATGGCAGATACTGTTTGAGAGACACACAGAGCTCAGAAATGCTGCTCACTCTCATTATATGTCTGTAACTGCACTTGCAGGGGTAGAATATAAGTAATAATAAATATAAGTCTTGCTTTCTCGCTGCAGAAATATCTATCTCAGTTGCATTTTTACAGTCTGGCGTTGTGAAATTGTTGCAAAACGTTCAACTTGCATAAACAACATTGATACAATCACTTGGTTTTTAAAATGAGTTTCTCGTAGTTAAAAGAATAGTATGATATTTTTGGAAATGCGCTTATTCACTTTCTGGCACAGAGTTAGATGAGAAGGTCGATACCACTCTTATATCTGTCTATTTAATATGAAGCTACAGCCAGCAGTCGGTTAGCTTAGCTCAGCACAAAGACTGGAAACGGTAGGAAACAGCTAGCCTGGCTCTGTCCAACGGTAACAAAATACACCAACCAGCACCTCTAAGGGATCCTGCACACTGCCTGCGTGGCGCGAGCGCGTCAGCTGTGTGGCGTGTCCGTTGTTTTTCCAGCTCCCATGTTAACAGGTTAGAGCTTGCACACTGCCTGCGTGAGGTGCACGTCTCAGGTGCGGCTCGAGCCACACCGAAAATGCATGCATGCTAGAAATAGGACCGATGCCTATTTTTCACACGACACGCAAGCGTGTTGGAAGCGTTTCCAGGCAAAATAGAATACGAAAAGATGTTTATATATAATTTTGACACAAATACATTTAATAAATGACATTTTGATGTTTGAAAGTCTCTAGGTTTTGACATAAATGCAGATATAAATGTAATTTAAAAAAATAATTATCCATTTTCAAATATTGCACCTGTCAATACAGAACAAAATATTCTGTAGCCTATTTTGCCGTCAATACTGCCGACATTATGTAATCAAATCAGTATATATTTATGTTTACCATGAAGTAATACTACTGCTTGAGCGCAGTAAATTTCCACAACTCTCTGTGAGCAAGGGTGATCCAAATCACGTGACTATTTAATTTTATCAAAGGGAAACATACAAGTGTACAGACAAGGCTTGCAGCAGCAGCGCCGCGTCAGACACGTTTCTGGTGTGCAAAGACAGAAAACGCCACATAGCCGCCACGCAACAGAAACGCCATGCTCACACCACGCAGGCAGTTTGCAGGAGCCCTAAAGCTCACAAATTAACATATTGGTTTAGTCCATACCACAACAAAAGATAACAATTTGCCATTTTACAGATGGCTGGGAGCAGCTGGGACCAGGAGAGATTCCAGGCAGTTACGAGTTAAAATGAGCTTCAGAGGTGCTGATGCTGGCTTTCTCAGCAAGACGTTTCCCTAAATTCAAATCTGGATCTCTAATGTTTCATGCTGTCTAAATTAGGCTGACATCATCATTTATTTATTTTTATTACAGAAATAATTGGAACAGAGCATGCACTTAACTTGATACAACCAGAGTTTTGCAGCTTCACAGCAGGCTACCGAGGCATAAACGTAGTACAGCTTGCCCTCAGTTCTTCTTAAAAAATGTTTTTATGATGTTCTTGTAGAGCAGCAGTGTTGTCAAGACAAACCGATTGGTTTCTTCATTTCCAACGCTGTGATATTTGAGGTTGATGTCTGTAGTCATGGTCCTATGGTGTGATGGTGTTATATGACATCTCCAACAGAGGCTTGTGGGTTTATTGTCTTATGCAACCACTGAACCCAAAACCGTGGGGGTTACAAGACCAAACTCTGCTCAAACGTTTTAAAGGCTTTTTGATTTACTCAGGATGTTGACTAAGTAGCTACAATCGAAATATTGAATAATGTTTAGCGAAATGTATTGCCAGTCAGCATTTGGCTGTGTTCTTTTTTCCCTTTGTGGTTGAAACTCTGCAGCAGCTTTCCAAGATTCTTTAACTTTTTCTAACGTGGATAGCGAGGCAGGGACACATGGAGAAAAGCAGGTTGTGTTATAGACTAATCAAAAACAGCAAGAGATGATAAAAAAGCACATATAAAGTTACAGGTGTACCTTTGTAGTATATGTGTGCTCTCTTTCTCTGTACTGGTACAAACGCACACCCACACACATTTTTCCAGACCTAAGGTATGCTTCCTTCACCTTTGTTCCTCCCACATCTGTACAGATAATTCCTGCCATCCAGAAACAAGGAAGAGAGAACTCGTCCTTCTTCTCCTCACCTTATTTCCATTATCTGCAATTTAACTTTTAACAGCCGAATCCACAACTTCATTCACTCACCTCGTAGGAGCTTAACTTTGAACTTTTTCACCTTCAGCAAAATTGCTGTCTTGGCAACAGGAGACCCAGAAAACTCCAGTTTCTTTTGTAATGATCTCAGTTTAAGGTCTGTGACGTCATAGAGAATGTGAAGTTGACATTATCCAAACGTTAAGAATCACATTCCCCTCCCAGCCCTTATGGAGATATATGCCAGAAGAATTATCACAACAATTGTTACAATGTTACAATGTTACAATTATAGATGGGTTTCATTTGAAATCTGAAGCCCTAAACATTGCCTACAGATTGAATGAGTTCATGGATTCTGAAAGTTGTCATATTGTGTTGCCTGTACAGTGTACATCAATTTATGGAGCTAGTTTTGTGCAGGATTGAATTGCAATCACTCTGTGAATGAATATGTGCGATGAAAGACATGATGCAGGTTTCTCGTTTACAAGGTTTTTTTTCTTCTTCTACATTTCATATAGTTGTAACCTGCCTGATATAAACCTGCAATGACCAGGAAAACAGCCCTTACATAATGTGTGTGCATTTTTAAAAGTTTACGTTTACTTTTATTGCTTCTTTTGAGGTTCAGTGAACTCAGCCTAAACACCTGCCATATGGGAGGATGGTTTGATACAGGCAAGGCAACCCAAGCCATCAATAACAGCACATATTTATTCAGGCCTTTTAAAGTGACACTGTGTCTTTGCTGCGTATGTATATTTAGACTTACAGCCAATCCACCCCCAATTAAAGTACATTCCTACACCTTATTCTTATATTTGCTTACATTTCTATAAGTGTTGGTTTGCTTAGGTGAGTATGACATTTCCCCCAAACTGGCACGTCGGTGGGAAAATGGCAATTTGCAAATGTATGTTTTTTTTATTAATTGAGCTGACGCAGGTCTTTTTACTACTGCCAAGCTGACCTTTCTTTATAACGGGCAGTTGAATTTAATGTACCATTAATGTTGATGCTGCCCTTTACTGGTCATCAAACAAGACACATATGATTTATTTAAATGTTTTTCAGTGACTTAATAAGATATATAGTAAGTACAATTGTACAGTTAACCCATTTAAATGTAGGGTGTCAGTCATACTAATTGTGTCTTTTCACAAGCTTTCAGCTCCTCTGTGGAAAGAAAGAGGTCTGTATTTTGAGTCCTTAATATTATAGATATCATTTTGTTTTTGTCTAATTTATTGCCATGAGGTTTTGTTTAAGCCACAGCTTTGGTGCAAAGACTGAGCACATTACATGGCTTGTTACGTACCTGAGCCCTCGCCAGCATGTTGCTCAGAGCCAGGCACTAACAGCATCCTCCTCTCTGGCCCCAGCCTAACTCTATGCAAAATAGCCCCATTGTACAGCTGAATACAGTATGCTTTTGGTTGTGTAGCTGAGCAAGTCCATCAATTAAATAAATCATGTCATATGAATCACAGAGATTGCATGTGTAAGTTACAAAAAGGCCTGGAAAGATTTTTTTTATTTCCTCCACTGATTAATTTAATCTGTATGCAGGATATTGCTAGTGCCTCTCGATTCCAGATACATTTGGTGGACAGATAGATTCAGTTATGTTATTCATCAGAATGTGTTGTTATTAGTTGTGTTTTATAACTGTAACTAGGGTATGAAACTGCCAAAGACAAGGACATGATACCAAATCCTACAGGCATTCTTGCTGAAATAAAAAAAAAATTGTAGTGAAAGCCATGATGCCTTTGAATATAACAGGAGGCTGACAAATTGTTCACTGTTGGCAGGGTTTATATCTCCACTCTTAATTTTGTTTTTGCTGAGAGATAAGCCTTTATCCAGCAGGTGTGAAAGACATGTTGTGTATTAGCATCATATCATTTTGCTTCATCCTTTACCATTAGTTAAGTAATACATATGTTTTCTGTTTCTGTCTATCATACCACATTCTTCTTCTTTTGTGAATTGTGTGCAACTAAATTATCTCATAACTCACCATTTATGTAGGAAAATGAACACTGGATGTTTGGACCAGCTGTGAAAGTGTGATGGAACACTTATATTCTCTTTGTGGCTTGTCCAGACAGCTGTCAGCCATATTGTATACCCGTTACCACAACAAATAGCCTATGTGTGGCATACCACACAGGACAGTTTTTGTGCCAGCCACAAATATCACCCACAAATACAGGGTAACATTTTGTGGAAGTGATTTAGCACAAGTTAAAATGTTCTGTATAGTGTACAGATGTGCTTTACATTTGCCACAAGGCCCTATACAGCACACCTTTTATGTAACACAATGGATGACTGTACTCCACTCACTTTATTGGGATCAGATTTTTGTGAAACATTACATTGTACAGTATGTGCACCTTTCCAGCTGAGGCATTTGTCATAAAGCAGTTGTCGGAGCAATGCTGTCATACCCAGAGGAACCAAGTTAAATCAGCTGCAACATTGCAAATGGATATTTTGGCTTGAAACAGCACTTTAGAAAAACTCTGCCCACTGAAATCATGACTGATCCTGATGAAACGCAGGTTGAACATGACCTCGTTACGAGTCGAGCTACAGCCAGGCAGCGTTCCCACTGATGTTCTTGTCCCGATTGTTACAGATTCTGTTGGCAACACAATTAAGTTCCTCATGTTCATTTGCTGCTCCTCCCTGTCACTTGAAATATGGGATCAAATCAGGGCTTGATGACTAAAACAAAGATACAAGTGATTTGATGGGAGATATAAGCCAGACTAGAATATCTCTGGTCACATCTTGTAGAGATTTATTATGTGTACTTTTGGGGTGGGAATCTTATCACGGGCCCAAACATTTTCAGCAAATCCTCTTATCTTGCTATGTAATGCATTGTATGACATGTTTGTTAAACATCCTGCACACTATGCACCTATTTCAGTATACTCTACATAGTTCTGGTGATTTTCAACCTCTGTATGTTTCCACAGGTTGGTGGTTCGTCAGCACCTCAGAGGAGCAGGGTTGGGTCCCTGCTACCTATCTCAACTCCCACAGTGGCACACGGGATGACTTGGAGCTGGGGGCCTCTAAAGCTGGGGAAGGTAAGTCAGAGCAAAGTGTCCTGCCTCTGCCCACACACACACAAACGCAACCTCTGTTATATACCCACACACAGACACCACCTCTGCCCTCAATCCTCAGTCTTTGATCTCTGACAAAATGGACCAAACCCGTCTCTGCTTAGCCTACGCTAACGGCTCACGCCAGGCTGGTGTAAACACTGCTCTCTGTCTGCCTGCCATCATAAGCACGCTTGAACAGAGTGCAGATTCAGGCCTAGGTAAACAGCAAAGAGGAGTGCCAGGAGAGACCATACCACAACCACTGAAGTGATGTGCTGTACAGTAATGCACTGTACAGTAGAGATGCAGCACAATATTAAGTGATATGACCTCCGTGGACTGAGCTCATGAAAGAGGCATGTGTTTCTATCAGCAGTAAGGAATAAAACGAGAATGTTTTACGAGTCACCCTCCTTACATTTTGGTTATCGTAAGTTAAAAAACAAGCTCTGGCATGAATTATGCTATTTCATGCAATGTCTGCTTATCATTGTGAATTGCGGATAAGTTACAGTACAGTAGACTGTTAATATTATGTTTTGTGAGCTTACTGGCGTCAGAGCGATCCAAAGCCCTGATAAGAAACACACCTATGGAGTTTGGTTTGCCAGAATATAATGCTGACACACGTGAAGCTGAAGACGGCGCCAATCGTGCAATCATCTTGATAGCCCTGTCACATACGGTTATCAAGCCATCTTCTCATTCTTCAAGCATTTTCAATGTTAGTGGAGAAAACATTTTAATCGTAGAGCAATAAGAGCTATATTAGTGTCACATTGTCAGCCTTTGATAGCCAACAGGTAATGCAGCAACTGCAGCTTGTTTGTTAAGATTTATGCAGCATTGTGTTAAAGAAACCACAAAAACTGAAGGCACGGAAATAATTAAGTGACGAATTACACTTCCAAACAAACATCAAAATTTTCCAGCACTCTGGCCAAAACATCTTTTGCTGTACAATTGCTGTACTCTGTAACAATGGGACCCAGGATCCCCTTTGGTGTTGTATATCTTATGACTCAAAGATGGAGGGAGAGGGAGAACACGGAGAGTAATGAGGCCAAACCATTTTACTGTTTCACAATATATGTTAAATATGTTTATATGTCCTTTTCTCCCCATTTGAAATACAGATTTATCAACAGAAGATTTCAACATGTATTCATATCACAAATGTATGACCACAGACACCACACAAATGTAAACGAATACGCGCCAAACACTCCTGTCTGCTCTGTCAGAGATAGCTGGAGTTTGCTGCCAGGGTGTTTCAGGAGGGACAATCTGTCAGTGTAATTAGTGTTTATGTGCGTCTTGTCAGTCATGGGAATGGCATGAAACTCATAAAGCATCTCTTTCTCAGTTATGTGGTCTTCAGCAGTCTGTGCCACCCCATTGTCTCAGAACAATTGCACATTTCTGGAAAAACTGCATTTGGAATTCATGAAAGTGAAAGTTTTTTTTTGAAAAGCCAAAAAAAAGACATGTTGAAAGCTCGGACAGCATGAGATGTGAGTTTACCCACTTATGGAAGTAAATACACATCTTCCTAGTCCTTGTTTTGATCACATTTTATACAAAAATAAACATATTGCCTAAAGGAATAGTTAGACATTCTGGGAAACATGCTTATTTGCTTCCTGGGGGAGAGTTAAATGAGGAGATTGATACCAGTCTGTGGTAAATATGAAACTAATGCAAACAGCCAGTTAGCTTAGCCTAGCATAAAGGGAAGAAGCAAGCTAGTCTAGCGCTGTCCGACGGTTATTAAATCCACCTACCATCATCTTTAGAAGCTCACAAATGAACACGTTTTGTCTAAATAGTTTGACTGGAACTAATAACTCCCTGGAGTCTCTGCTGGTTAACTGGCAACTGCTTAGAGGCAAGAGCCGGTCTAGTACATAACCCCTGTAAAATCTTGAATAGTCATTTTTTACACCCCGGTTTTTGTATGAATAAAAAAAAACAGAGATATAAAGTTTTATTTCGTAATCTGTAGTGACCTTTGGACAGAACCAGGCTAGCTGTTTCCCCCTGCTTCCAGGCTTTGTGCCAAGCTAAGCTAACCAATGGCTCGCAGTGACTTCATATTTACGATACAGATATGAGCGTAGAATCAATCTTCTCCTCCAATCTTCTGCCAGAAAGCGAATAATATTTCCCAAAAAGTCAAACTATTTCTTTAAATTTGACATAGGTTTTGTAACATGGTATGAGGTTTTTGTTTTGTTTTTGTTTAAACACATAAACAACTGCCTAGACTTATTATTTTACATGGTCTTTGATTCTTTCTGATGTTCCTATCATTGGAAATGAGTGATAAAAGATTTTCTTTTTCCTACACAAGATCATTTACAGGAGCCCCATCATTTTGGCATGTGACACAAGATCTCACAGTTGGCAGAAATAATTCCCATCTCCATTGTTTTACCTACAAAAGGCATTGGGAAATATAGACCTTCTGATAACTCCAACCTGCGGCACTCTCAGCTGCTTTATTAATTGGATGACATTCTTGCAGCAGCAATGTGTGTCCCAGATGCTCTAACACAGGATGGGAAAACCATGCTAACAGCTCCTAATTACAAGCCACAGAGAAGATCTCTTGGGTTTAACACTTCCTCTGTAACCTCCATCTGTCCACTCTAACTGTCCACCATGTTTTGCTTTGTGGTCTTGTTTTTATGTCTCCCATGTAGCTAATAATGGGGTTCTTCTGGTTGGATCCATGTCATCTGTGCGCTGTGTGTTTGTGTAACATTTGTGCTTGCTCTTCATGTCTCCCATGTTTGTTTGTTTGTTTGTTTGTTTGTTGGTTGTCGTCTGGTCACCACCTATGTCTGTCAGTTACTAAGCGGCATAAGGCTCATCTGAAGAGGCTGGACCGGAGATGGACGTTGGGGGGTGTCATCAGCCGGCAGCAGAGCCGAGGTGAACTGAGACAGATGCTGCGTCACCTCTCTCCCTCCCTTCTTTTGTTATTGTTCCCCCCCACCCTGTCTTACTTATTGTCTCTTACCACATGGCTCATCTCCTCCCTCTCCACATGCACATATTTGTTCAGTCTTTCATCCCGTGTTTTCTTCCAGCAAATGCATTTATCATGAGCCACAATCCACCACTACTAACCACTAACTGACTTTAATATGAAATGAGCTTGGAAAGCAAAGGTGAAATCATCAACTTTATACACCAATTATTGATGCTAAGCTCAAATTATGTTACAAAATTGCTCCTTGTAAGCATTTTCGTTATAATTAAGCACTCTGTGCCAAAACCAATCTTCCCAGAATCACAGAAAGAAACTACCTACTCATCTGAAAGTAATAGACTTTGGAATGCCTTATGCTGCATTTTAGAGCCATATTTTGCTTTTTTATGAGCAAATGAAGCGTGCATGTAGTTTTTTTTTAGTGTGGTAGAAACAGACATTTATCCTGCTGTGGTGCAGATAGCAACCAATATTGACAGATAAACAAAGAGCAAATCTCTCACGTATTCATAAACTTTCCCATGTTCTTCTTATCAAGGCCAAGGGTTCTTTTTTTCACATGAGATGCATTTGGATTGCTGACAGTGGAGTGAGGATAAGCTATTGAATTCAGCCCAAACTTAACGCTTGGCAGAGGAGGCTACTCTCTGGAGTGGGGAGAGAGTTGTTTCCAACCTAGAACTGAAAACCTGCTTTGTGTTTTAAAAAAGATTTAAAAAAAGACAGATATTTTGCTGACACCACAAGAATCATTTATAAAGTTGTGTTGTGGTTAACATTACATCGGATACAGAGTTTCCCTTCATTGCACTGCTGGATATTGTTTGAAAGAAGTTGGTGAGAGGAAAACGTTTTACCAGCCCTGACACAAAGAGACCGGAAGAACCAGGCAAAAGGAAAATAAAGCGTACAGAAATAGCTTTACCCTTGGAGCCTACTGTAGTTTTTGCCGGTAAAGGGGATTTACTGTCCCACACCCATTCAGCTACAACACAACCTCGGAAACGAGTGGAAGAGGGGAAATGGAATAGTTTGTCACCAGAATGTTGCTTCCTGTTTACCAACTGGGAGGACAGCATATTAAGTGCTTTTTTTATGTGCCTATCTCCTTTTTGAACACACCTCTTCTCCCTGTGCCGTCTAATTGCTATAATGACAGGAAATGATGTCTTTGCTCTGCCCCTTTGCCTCATGGGAATGCATAAATCAGCAGGAAGCCTCTGCTCTCTATTGTGGGCTGAGTTTGGAGATGCTTGCTGTCACAAGGCCAAGGACACTGTTAGGACTCTAGCTGGCCCCGTGTGCTATAGTTCCCTTGATCAATACCCTTAATGAATACCAGTTAGTTATGTTAAGATGGTTGATATTATAAAGAACATGTTGAGGAATATGCACTAGTACTTGTTATTTTGTATGGACTTTATTGGATAGGATAGAGAGATGACAGGAAATGAGGAGGGAGAAAGAAGGGAAACGAGGCAGTGCGGGAATGTTGCAGTTCATGGTCAACCACACGTTACAACTGTTGATCCGATTATGCATATGCAGTACATTGCATCTGTGTATCTTCAGAGAAATACATAATGCTATGATGGCAAAATCATTTTTTTAAGTGCAATAATTAATAATGTCCTGTAGCTACTCACTGCATTATATAGTTCTCTTAGTTTCATAAAATAAATTAGACAAATCTTTTGTGCCAAAGCACATTTTAACACACACAGCACATCTACTCACACATCTGGCAGCTGAACCAACTGCCAGAAAACAGAACACTTCCGGTCTGTATTAAAGAAAAAGATACACCTTTCCCCAAGTATCATATCGCAACATTGGTACCGATTAATTACAAGACAATCTATCATTGTATATTTGTTAACCCTTATATCTTATTATTGCAGTATGATCATAAATATACAAATCTATAGAAAGGATTTATAGAATGTACGTTTTTTTACTATGTTTCCTTTCCAATGCTTATTTTGTTTTCACAACCCTCAACATCTTAGCTATGTTGTCATTCTCTGCTCATGCTTTGGCAGAAGAGAAGTACGTAACTGTGCAGCCCTACTCCAGCCAGGGCAAGGATGAAATAGCTTTTGAGAAAGGCGTCATTGTGGAGGTGATTCAGAAGAACCTGGAAGGCTGGTGGTTTATTAGGTAAAATTCTGCTCACTTGCTTTAGACACTTTTTACTTCTTTCATTACAAAAAGATGTTATTTATTTTCATCTCTTACGTACTTTACAGGTACCAGGATAAAGAGGGCTGGGCTCCAGCCTCTTACCTTAAGAAGATGAAGGATGATCTCTCTCCCCGTAAGAAGACCGTGACAGGCCCAGTGGAGATAATTGGAAACATCATGGAGATCAGTAACCTGCTCAACAAGAAGGCCTTGAGTGAAAAAGATGTGCAGATTGAAGGAGTCCCAGAGAGCCCCCAGGTGGCCAAGAAGGAGATCAGCCTTCCAATCCCGTGTGCTGACTCCAGCCCTGTTAGTACCCCAGAGGATGGAAAAAGTAAAGCAGAGCCTGCCTCACCAGCTGTAGCCCGCATCGCCCCTCATCGGGTGGAAATTGGTTAGCCTCATCACTGTTAATGTTTGAATTTCTGTCATAACTTTAATTTCTGTCCGTCTGTTATAGTAGATTACTAATTAATCAATTTCAAACTTTTTTTTAAATCTCATTCTTTATAAATGTCTGTTCTTGAATGTGAATGTTGTTCTCTGCAATTGTTTTTACAGGTTCTCCAGTTCTCAGGCAAAAACCTCCTCCTCGAAGAGATGCAACCTTGGTAAGAATGTGATACTGTAGCCATCCATCCATCCATCCCTTTTACATGACATTATTAGATTGTTACTAATGCATCAGTGTGTACGCCGGATTTTACTGCAGTGGCTGGTGGAGATGGAGCTGGTTTTTACTACTTTCGGGGTCAGGCCCCCTCTCACAAGTTAAATCTGAGGGGTCGGGAGATCATTTATAGGGTAGAAAAAACAAGACTATATATATATATAATATATTACATGTTACTTAAACAATCATTTAAAGTCTGAGAAGTTTAAAGGTGAAAAATGTCTTTGGTGGAAATGCCAACAGCTCATAACTGTAGACATCTAAATGTTACAAGGGGCCCCAATCAGATGCTGTTGTTTTTTTGTTTGTTAGGGGCCAGAAGCCATTAAGGTAAAAATCTTACTTAATCTTAAACTGCAGCTGTCAGATACTGTAAATGTAGTGGGGTATAAAGTACAATATTTCCCTCTCAAATGTAGTACAGTACAAATGTAAAATGGCATGAAATGGCTATACTCAAGTAAAGCACAGGCACCTCAAAACTGGACTTGAGTATAGTACTTGAGTACCCATAAGTCACCTTCCACCACTGACAGTACGTCTAACAGTGCCAATTTCTTCTGTGCTTAGGGATTTCAGTTGCCCTCCCCACCAGAGCCCCCCACAGTTGAAGCCGAGTATTATACCATTGCAGATTTCCAGTCCTGTATATCTGATGGTATCACTTTCAATGGAGGACAGAAAGCAGAGGTAAGCACTCTTTTTTTCTGGGTTAACTTCAGTAACAAGAACATCTTAAGTTTGGTTACCAATCATATATATCTTGCTGTATCAATTTATTAATCACAGCTCAGTAACAACTCTGCCTTCTCTAAGAATTTAAATCAAATACAAATATATACAAATGTCATTGTATAAAGACTAATATCTTTTTTGAAAATGCATTTTAGGTCATTGAGAAGAACTCTGGTGGTTGGTGGTATGTCCACATAGGCGAGAAGGAGGGCTGGGCTCCCTGTTCCTACATTGACAAACGTAAAAAGCCCAACCTGAATCGTAGAACAAGCACTCTGTGCCGCCCAAAAGTTCCACCCCCAGCTCCTCCTGTCAAAAAACAAGACTCATTGGAGACTGCACCTCCCAGCAGCCCCGGGTCTGAAGCTCCAGAGTCCCCTGTGTCTCCTGGAAGGCCGGTGTATGAAGAGCCAGAATATGATGTCCCTGCCATTGGCGATCTGGACATGGAGTCTGAGTTTGAGTTTCTGAGGGGAGAAGGCTCCTTGGTGGATGTAAAAAATGAGGACACTTCCTCCGAGAAGGGATCCCACCTGTCCTCCAAGCTTTCTCCGGCTTCGTCTCTCCACAGTGCCTCCTTCAAGATGTGTGAGTCATTTGAAGATGGCCAGGAGGCAGAGGGGGACGCTGAGGGAGAGGGAGAGTGCATCTATGAGAATGACGGCTTCCAGCCCTTCAGGGAGACGCCAGAGCGGCAGTGCAGCAGGGACTCAAATTCCTCAAAGACAAGTGTCTTGTCAGAAACTGGCAAGACTGCAAACCCGACATCAGGTGGATGGAGACGTGCAGGTAATAAGCTCAAGATAGACTTAAATGGGAGCCCATTTTCAACCAAAGCTGAGGAGGCATCCAGTCCTAAATCTGCCTTAACTGAGTCCACCCCAGATCTGTCCAGAACTAAAAAAGACCAAGATGAAAGCAAGGCATCCTCTTCCATCAAGTCTTCCTCTAAACTAAAGCCAGTGGTGAGGCCTAAACCACAACTAGCCAAGGCATCCAGTGCAGAGAAGATGGACATCAGCACCTTGAGAAGACAGCTGCGGCCAACTGGGCAGCTGAAGAACGGCACCAAAACTAAAGGTGAGGACTCTGAGACAGCTTCAGTCATCTCCTCAGAGGACTCCTTCTCTTCTCAAAGCACGTCCGATCTCTCCTCCATCTATTCTAAAGGCAGCCGGGGAGACTCTGACCTGGAAGGCTGCAGCCTGTATCGCACCACAGATCCCTATGTGAAAGTCCAAGAGACTGAACTCAGCTTCCCTGCTGGAGTGGAGGTGGAAGTGCTGGAGAAGCAGGAGAGTGGCTGGTGGTATGTCCGCTGGGGAGACACAGAGGGTTGGGCTCCGACTTACTTCCTGGAGCCCGTCAGGCAACAAGATGACATAGCAGGGTCTGAATCTGATGGCACCCCGACTAAACCTGAAAGCCTAAGCAAGTCCAACAGCCTGGAGAAGAATGAACAAAGGGTGCAGGCATTGAACAACATCAACCAAAACCTAAAGAAGGTCACCCCACCCATTCCCTCCAAGCCTCCAGGTGGCTTATCCAAACCCATCAGCTTGTTTGGTTCACGGAAGCAGAATAGCGCCATACAGCAGCAGGTTGTCAGACCTCAGTCTGTCTTCATATCAGCACCAATCAGGGACGGTCCCAGCCCTGTTGGTTCTCTTAGGAGAAACGAGTCACTCAACTCCACGGACCATCCTCGTGCCAGCCCCACAGTGCGACGCAACGCCTCCTTCGGTACTGTGCCACGCAGCCTGCCGCCAAACAACATAGCGCTACCCAAAAAGAACAGATCTGGTACTGGTAGCTCTGAGTCTCTCGGCCTCAGCTCTCAGAAGAATGCCCTGCCTGTATCCACAGTGAAACCCAAGCCCCACATCATCCATAACAACCTCAGAGAGGTGTATGTCTCCATAGCAGATTACCATGGCGACGAGGAGACCATGGGATTTCCTGAGGGGACGAGTCTGGAGGTCCTGGACAGAAACCCCAATGGATGGTGGTACTGCAAGATTCTGGACAATGGCAGACCAAGGAAAGGATGGGTTCCCTCAAATTACCTCGAGAAAAAGCACTAGCACTCATGTGTGGAGCTGGCAGAACTCTGAACATGCGTGTAAAGACTAAAACAGATGCATTTATTTTGTGAAAAAAAAAAGCAAAACCTAAGATGTTAAGTAAGGATTGAAACCTTACCTGGTACCTTTGCCAAAATGAGCAGCCATATCAAATTGTGACATTTAAATGAAATAAGACATCTGGTAAAATGAGTCTACATGATACAGTGCCTGAGACATTGCATTAGGAGCAACATATTGGGACTTAGTGATCCAGCCAAAGAGAACACCAGAGAGCGGAATAATGATATTCTTCGGGTGGTTACCTTTTTTTAACTTGAACAAAGATGTCATTTTGTATCCACTCCTTGAACCTTTTTCAGTAAGTTTTTCTTTTTAAGCATTTAAAGCTTACTGCATGTTTGAAATGATTCATTATACTGACGATGCCCTGAGCTGTTGAAGTTAAACCTTTTTCTCCATAAAGGAAATCTCAGTTGTTGCCAAAGCTGCTTTGTGCTAGTCTCACCTTGGTGCTCTCTGTTTGCATGTTTTTTTTTATATCTCTTTATACTGAATGTCACCTTTATGTGAAATATTTAATCCATTTAACTGTTAATTAATATTGTCCTAACGAAACAATTTGTGAGCATCTCTGATTACAGTATTTTCCTACACTTAAATGAAAAACAATCCCTGATCTCCCTTTGAGATGTTGTTTTTATATTCATTTCAGAGGCTAATTGTCCAAAATTAAAACTTCCCTAATGTCAGTGAAACTTATATTTATTCATTACTTAAAAATCATAGTATCACTTATTTTATTATTATTGTAAGAAATGTACTGATAAAAACCATTTCACAACCGCTTAAACATTTCTTAAAATGGCTCTATTAATTATGATAACATTTTGAATTTCTGCTGGGCAGTAAATTTGACACAACTCTTCAGCTGCAGCAGTACTGGGATGCTCACTTTTGTTTTATGTTAACTGTGTGACCAGTGATGATAACTGAAGTGCCAAAATAATTAAATAAATGCACTTTTGAACAAGCAGTAGTACTTTCTTTTTATTAAATTTCCATCACTCATAGTTACGGTTTGCCCACACACCAGGTTCGGTCCTCTAGTACAGTGTTTCCCAACCTTTTCTGACTTGTACACTCCCAAAGCCCTGTCAGATGAACTCAATTACCCATTCATCGCCACCCCTCATGTTCCAAATATGTTCTTATGAATGGATTATAAGCAGGATGTTATATAAAAGGGGTCACTTTCTCATATAGTCAAGTTATTAATGTTTGGGTTGCTTTGATCAAGCTTGCATTTACTACTGGTGCCAAATGCTAGACATTACTTTTAGCTATCACATTAAAAATATTCATACACATTACAATAAATCTACATAGTTAACTAAGTTAACAACTTATTTTCCCAGTGGTGTACTGTATATATTGCAGACTGTAATCGCAAATTTTAAGCCCAGGACCCTATCATTGCATGGCATCCCTCCTCATTTTCTACTGTCTGCTATCAAAATAAAAAAATAAAAATACCCCCAAAATACTAAGAAAAAATAGTATTGGTAGTATTTATTTAGTATATCTGTAAGTGGTTAGTCATATATTGTCTCTGTACTTTAATTATTTGATAAAAAACTAAACTGATTGAGTATGTTGTAAAAAACCAAGGCCAATTGAAATCCCATTTAGTTAGACCTATCCCTTTTTTAGTTAAAAAATAATGCAACGTGTTTTTAAAATGTAATGTGAATAGTCTGTAATTATTAGAAGGAAGAAAAAAATCTTTGGAAATATCAGAAAGGCTCCTTTTCTGGAGGCGGTGTCGTTTGACTGACAGCAGCTGGAAGAAGAGACAAACAAACGTCCATGTCATGGGCAGACGGCGTGTTGTTAGTATTGAACATCTAACTGGACCCAAGTGACTCATGTAAGTAAGTTTACGTGCTGTGTTTAATGAGCTGCAGCTGAGCAGCTAATTAGCTCTCTTGCCTGCTAACTGATGCTAGCAGTGCACTTTTCCCTGGTGGCGAATGATGTTTGTTTGCTGGCTCGTTCAACAACCGAAGGTGCAGGACAAGATGCGCGTCCATGTGTTTGCTAGATCAGAAGGATACTTTAGCAGGAAAGCTAATGTTGGTTGTGCAGTACGGAAGAGGATTAGGGCCACATGTAAAAACATGTATTGAGTTCTGTGTTTAGAATCAGAATTATTAAAATAAAGTCAGAATTCTGCCTATTTCTTAGAATTTTTTTTTTTTTAATTCCAACTTTATTCTCAGAATTCTGACATTAAACTCAGAACTCAAGTCATTTTTTCCCCATGTGGCCCTAATCCTCTTCTGTAGTGTATCAATAAAACCAAAAAATATAAATGTTGCCTACACCTGGTTTTCTCTCAAAGGAGAGCACAGGACAATAGATTTATAGAGCAAATGTTTATGCCATAGCAGACCAAAAATAATGCAATTTAACCTACTTTAATGCTCCACAAATGTGGCATTTTGTGACAATCACCACTACTGTTCATAAAAGTCATGTGAGAAGTGTTAAGCCTCTCAGTTGTGTTGCATTACAAGCTTTCTGCATTGGAATAAGTAGAATATTTCAATATTGAATGTGTTTATATCCAGAATAAACACACATCTGTGCATATGCAATATACAGCTGAAGTGTTTGACCAGCTGGATTTTGTTATGCAAATAAATTAGATCACACTTGGTTGCCTTTCATTTCTTACCCATAACACTGAGCCAGATAGTGGTGTAATTCACGTTCATTGGCCTCAGCTGGCAGCCTCTGCTTCAGAAGAACCTGCAGTTTGACTTTGGTTTAGATGGCTTTCATTCTGTGGTCACTGGGCTACTAAATTTAGCATCATCTGACAAAGCAAAAGTTTAAGTTACCAGTGCTGAGTTGTAGCCTATAATATTGTCGCCTTTAGCTATAATCAGAGAAACACAAAATCAAAACACTGATGCAGTTTTCCAGCCAGACACTGCATATTCCTGATATATTGGATGTGGTGCCTGAAATATAATACAATTTACAGCCTATACAGAAATTCAATGTGAAATATGTCCACATGGCTGTTTCCTCTATTGGGATCTCATACTACACTCACTGGCTTGGAACTATATGGATGCCCGTTGGTCATCTTTATACCATGTTTGTCTGCTGGCTGCGTATCTGTATTTTCTTGCTTGTTGCACTGATTTGTAGAATATGTGTTTATTGCAAATAAACATATATCACAGGAGTTATAAAGGTGAAAAAGGAAATTCAAGATGTTGCAGGTGAGATTAAGATACCCCAAAAGGCTTATAACTTTAAATGAGAAGGTGATGTGTCAGTCATTGTGTCACAAGTTATTGTATTGTATGGGGAAAATCAAACCGCAGAATGTAATATATATTGTTGTGTGGAAGGTTTATTGCTGACCTTAGAAATAATAGTGAGGGGTGTTCTGTAATCTGCAGAAGGTGCTGGAGCAATTTATGGCCTCCGGAGGGCAGCAGCACTCAGTTTCTCACTGCAGATTGAGCACAGTGTCACATAACCTTCACCTCTGTCTTCATCAACAGAGTAATTAGATTATGTAGGGGTGAGGTGAGATCACTCGATTGATATGGTGCACTTTGAACAAAGTTATACTTTTATATATAATTGCACTTCTCCTCACAGTCTGTCCCTCGACTCCGCACATCTCACTGAGGAAAAGATTTACATCAGGCTGAACACCAAAAGCTTAAAGCCTTAACTACAACAGAGGAACAAACTCAAACCCTGACTGCCTAATGTCACGTTCAAATTCAAAATCGATAGCATTGTGCTTTTTTGGAATACAAATTTTATAACTTAATAGACAGGGTTTGTGTTTGACCAAACGGCTGTCTAGAGGAGATACCACAACACAGCTCAAACAAGTCTGCCAAGCCCTTAAGCCTTCAGAAGGCCGTCAGCCAGGTTCACTGAGAGGTCTGAGTGGAAAGTCTATGTACACACAGACACCAGTGAGATATACTGTATTCATGTCACTGTCACAGATCCTGGCTGTGTATTTCCCTCTCACCTCTGAGAACACTTGGCCATGAACGGCAGCCACTGCTGCCTGTTTCATGTCTGGACGTCATAGGTTGTATTGGAGTGCAGCATAAAACAGTGCTGCATTAGAGCCAGGCTCGCAGGGTAGTAAATAACAGATGATGTTCACTCTGGCCAGGTCTACATACCACGACTCTAAACAGTTTCTCTGTGAGTTATAGCTGTTTACTAAAAGCCATTGCCTTTTGTTATTCATATAGTATATAGCGGGGTGTTAGTCAAGTATACTACTGTGACGAGTGATTGTGTTATGCATCTGAAAGATGGCTGCCTTTTTGTTCTTGGACTCTAATTACAATTTTCTTGGACAAGACGATACGTCATCAACCATTTGTATAATGACCACTTTGGGAAAAGGTAATGGCACTAATGCTCTCATATTCCCTATGTTTTGTGCCAGATTGACTTGTTTCCTGCTTTGCATAAAACACAATGACTGTAGCTGTGAAATGGAAATGGTCAGTTTTAACTTTTTATTGCAATTTGAGTCGAATGCATGAACCAAAGTAGCGGATAGGTTTTCCTTGTACATAAAGAAGAATTGTATGAGCTGTTTTAATGTAATAAATATGAAATAAAGCCAGTGATGCAGACTTTAACTTTATTTAACAAACTGAACATAATTAAACCACCTTAAGAAAGTTTTATAACGACTAATAGAAATCCCAAGCCCAGGAAACCAAAGAAAGGATTTTCCTGTCCAAAATGCACAATGCCCACCTTTACTCACTTGTTGGTTTGTTTTGTTTGGATGGCATATATTTGGTCCCATTTGAAAAACAGGATTAGTCAGAATTATGATAATATGGGAACTATTTACGCGAATTCAAAATGGAATTTAAATACGCACAAGTAGGACAAACATAATTTTACCAACTATTAGGTAACCAATGCCAACTTTACACATTGTATTCCCTTTTAATAGCATACTTTAGTATATGGCATTTAGGGAAACATTTGATATCTTGGGAGTCACGTTTTTTTACTTTCTGGCGAAGAGATAGATAAAAACATTGATCCGGTAAGTGGCCTCAGCTAGCATACCGTTAGCATAAAGACTGAAAACAGCTAGCCTGGCTCTGTTCAAAGGTAACATCTGCCTACATGCACCTCTAACGCTTACTTATTAACACTTTATATCTTGCCTGTTTTACGGTGCCAGACTTGTTCAGACTAGTTTTTGGCTCCAGAAAGTTACCAGTTGGTTTTCAGTCTTTATGCTAATTTAAGTAGCCTAAGTCAGTTGCTGGCTTTAGCTTAATATTTAAGGTCTGTTTTTGGTTTCCACCAACTCCTGAGGGAAATGTCTGGTTCTTTAGCTGCTAGATGCTCCAATGTTTACCAGCTGGTTGCTAACTGTGTCTGTCTGCAGTTTGGCGCAGAGGGCAGCTGCAGATTTAGATGATAATTAGCGACCACTTTCACATTGTAACATTGTCACTTGATACATTATTCGAAAAAATATTGATTAGAGCCGTAAGTAAAAGTAGTATGCTAATACAACAATGTCAAATGCACTTACATTATCAAAAGTAAAAGTACTCCCATCAGAGTTATGATATACAATATTGCAGAAATTATAACTACTGGTGCATTTGTGTATAAGTAAAAATTCCCACAATATTTCCCTTGTGGAGTAGAAGTATGAAATAGTATAATTTGCAAATACTCTGTACTTAGTAGTACATCGTCCCACCAGAAAGTGAATAAGCGTACTGTATTTCCAAAGATGCCAAACTATTCCTTTAAGTGAAAATCAGCACAAGCCTTTCAGGGAGAATAATGTTTTCTATAATCTTTAACTATGCAACAATAAAATAAACAATATTCTTATTTTTTGGGCATTATAGCCATGATACATATAAAACAAACAGTGATACTTCTTTATAGTAGCATTGACAAAATAAATAAACCTCATAATGTACAGTTAATATTACACTCATCAATCCCATTTTTCTATCATAAAATGTTTCACAAATGTTTTATTTCTGCTAGGTCATATTTGGTCAGGGAGAAAAACCAAAAACAGGTAGAAATGTAAAAGGCTGAGCATCTCTCAATCACAACAAAATTCCAGTATTATGCAATGCAGTGACAGAGGAGAGAAGGCGATATTTAAACATTTTATCTTTAGCAGTGAATAAATTCACACACTGATATTAAGCACACTGAAATGTTTGAATTGGTAAGTTGTGTGATTAAACCTGCTCACATCAGAGTGTAAGAGTGACTTTAAGATGAATATGAACCTCCTGGTTTTCACAGTGAGGAGCCAACAGACCAAAAGTGTGTCCAGACTTCTCTTTTTAAAGGCACACAAGAAAACGTAACTCAAACGTTATACAACATTACTGCTAATTTTCCAATAATCAACAGCGGCAAAATGACAAGCTTCAACACCTTGTAAAAAACAAATCAGCACTTACTACTTTACAAAAGCAAGGCCAAAATAACACCCGAAAATAGCTTTTATTTCTTAGCAATTCAAAGCAGTACATAATGTATGACATTAGTCGAGAAAATGTCCTTGGAGTTTGCTTTTACAGACTGAGAGCAGCACTCAGAAACTGATATGCAAATGTGTTTTTTTAAGATTATTTTTTGGCCATTTTCGGCCTTTATTTTTGACAGGACAGATGAAGACATGAAAGGGGGAGAGAGAGGGGGAATGACATGCAGCAAAAGGGCCGCAGGTCGGAGTCGAACCCGGGCCCGCTGCGTCGAGGAGTAAACCTCTATATATGGGCGCCCGCTGTACCAACTGAGCTATCTGGGCGCCTGACTGATATGCAAATGTAAGTCCCACAATAACAAGCTACATTCTTGTCACTGCACTTGTGTGATTTTTTTCTTTCCACTTGAAGACATAGTGTGCTAAAGTACGTCATCACTTAAAGCAAATATTCATGTTTTATTTTAATGTACATATGAAAGAGAAGTGGGTAACCTGAAGTAAGCAAAGCCATCTCTGACTTACAGTGTGATTTCAATGGGTTTCTTGCAATGATAAAGAGGTTGATATGTCATCATTATGTGCTTGTTCAGCATTTTAAAAATACTTCACTGCCCACCAATGTTTTCTTTTTTTGGATGACCTTTTTCCAATCACAGCATCCAGTTGGCTTACTGAGGGCGCCAAGAAGAAGGACATGCAACTCATGCAAGTCCCGCATTTTACAGGCTTCCATACAAACATCTGATGTATAAGGTGTGCCTTAGTGAGCACTTTCTTTGCAATGAAACAATGTGCAGACACACAGCAAAAGGTGCCTATCCTTACTGTCTTCGTCCCAAACATACATCATCATCTCTACTACGTTCTCCCTCGCTCCCCTGATTTACATCCTCATTCACTGCGAGCGTGACCTTCTATGGTGACAATATTCACATTTTGTTACTCTTTGCACAATCTCGCCCTGCCTGAAATTCACAGAACCACAGCAGGTAGTGAGATATCAGACAAAACACTCTATTTATATTCTATGCATTTGAAAAATCGCTTATTTTAGATGTACTGCATTGCAAAAACGCGTTGTCTTTATACTCATTCCTCACTGGCCTCTGGGAGCATTCAGAAAATGTCAAATAAATCTTTTTTTTCTCTAAGATTTAGTATAGAATTGATTCTTACTCTAGAACAACCCAATGCACTCTGACTGGCAGTGGAGAAGCAGCTGGTGAAACCACATATTCTCCTAGTTTCTTCCGCTGCTCTGGACAATTTCCCTTCTAGTAAAACTAGCTAGCAGCAATGCTATCACCAGTAGAATGAAGGGTTACTCTGCAGCAAGTAGGACAGATGCCTCTTCAGATTACTCTTTCTTTTCAACAGATGCACAAATCACTGTCACTGGACAATAGTCAATAGCAGTTCCTGCAGTAGCGTTGTTTCTGTTGATCACACTGTATGATGAATCTCATTGCTGGGTCCTTACTGAGACGCCACAGGTAGGAGCTGTGAGCTTTCCAAGGATGTGCATTAGACATAGATACAATGTTTTTAATGATGGAGTTTAAAGTCCTGCTATGGAGTTCCTGAGCCAGATTGCACACACAAACATGCAGGGCTTTTACTTGTGCTGCATCCACCTTTACATAGTCTTACATGGCTTTGACAACCTCTTGAGCTGAACCTCATGATGCAACACATTGTCTAACACAAGCCTACGTGCTCCGGTAGGTCTTGATGATATCTTTGATTGTCCTTCTGCAGATGGGGCAGCATGCATTGGCCATCTTCTTGAGTTTGAGGCCACAGGTGTAGCAGAGACACATGTGTCCGCAGGCGTAGAGGACTGTGTCCACCACGTTCTCGTAGCAAATGGTGCATTCATCGCTCCATGAGCCAGAGCAGGATGGGAAGGTAGGGGACTCTGGGTGGCTGGAGAACGGAGAGCTTGGGGTTGTACCTGAGGTGATGAGAGGAAAGACATTAGAGATGTGTGAGTGAGTGTGAAAAAGAAAAATTGCCGAGGAAGGTTTCCAAGTACTTCATGTAGACAACTGTCATGCTGTCTGCTGCTTGGGACAGCAGTGATGTTGGGGATCACTGCCTCACATCACCAAGGTAACCACATTTTCTTTATGTGCTAACATGCGTATTATCCCAAAACTGAACACACACAATACAAAATGCCTCACATCTCCTTCAAAATGAAACGCTGCATTCAAAATGCCATAAACACATCTTAAAATGAAGCATTTGCATCAAATGGCAAGCACTTTTTTCATAATAATATTTTTTTGGATATACTATGTACACACTGTTGTTCTAAATCTAAAGCTCTGTTGTCTTTCATAGACTTATATCTACATTTACAATGTTCTAGAGTGAAAGCAACCTCCTGAGAGGGGTTGAAAAGTGCACTGTAAACAACAATGCAATGTTACAGTAAAACAGAAAAAACGGGCAAAACATTACATTTGTAAGAGTAGCACAGTGTTGTATACAGTAGCAGGAAACAAGAAAACAAAACTACATGTAAACCAAAGGTATCATTGTTAGAATAAAGAATGTGTGTGTGTGTGTGTGTGTGTGTGTGTGTGTGTGTGTGTGTGTGTGTGTGTGTGTGTGTGTGTGTGTGTGTGTGTGTGTGTGTGTGTGTGTGTGTGTGTGTTTGTGCATGCTTGTGTGGCGGGGCGGGGTATTGTATTGCAAGTCTGACTTATTTACTGTATAATGCTGAAATAGTTATTAGATAGTTGCATGCCTGTTCTCATTTCTGAAGGTTCGAAGTATAGACGCCACTGTAAAGCTACTCAAGATGGGCTTCTCTCATTGGTCAATCCGTGGCTGATCACATTATGAATAAGTGTGGCCTTGATCTCATCAAAGATGGCACTCCTTCTTTCTCTTCTTCCCTCCTCCTCCTCCTCCTCCTCCTCGTTGTCGTCCCCTAGCCCTGTCTCCCTCCTCCTCCCCTTGCTCTCTGTCGATTGTTGGCATCCACTGTGTGTGTGTGTGTGTGTGTGTGTGTGTGTGTGTGTGTGTGTGTGTGTGTGTGTGTGTGTGTGTGTGTGTGTGTGTGTGTGTGTGTGTGTGTGTGTGCGCGCCCTGGTAAATAACTGTAGCATTTTGATTGGTTGTGTTTGGAAAAGGAAAGCAAGTCACTTCCTGTTAGAGTTTTGTGTCAACTAGAGAAATAAAAGTAACTGGAACATCTGGACAAACCTGTTGAGGAGGAAAAGACTGTGTAATAGCTGGAGTTGAGGCTTGAATTGAGGTTGATGTTCAATGGTGTGTTGAGGTTGGGCTCAGAGTTGCCGCTGCAAAGCATTGTGGGGGTGTTGGGTGTACAGGATGGGGAGCTAGGGACCGACGGGCCTCGAAGGTCTAGGTGTGGAGATGAGCCTGAAGGTACACAAGAGACATCTGGGTCACACCAAAGATTTAGGAACATACAGATAATCTATTGAAATGAAGTGTTCAAAAGAGCCAAATGCAATGCTTTCATAACTGGGAATCAAATGTTTCCATCTTTCACACTCTGAGAAGTTAGTCAGAGCTGATAATTAGCAAATGGAGGTGAGTGGATGTCTTGTTGCATTTCTGTCACTCTCGCTCTCTCACACACAAGCATTAAATCTCTTCTATCACCAAGCAGATGACTTGTGAGTCCACGGCGTCTGTGTGTGGGTGTGTGTGATTGAGTCAAGAGCCTATGAGTTGGTGTAGTCGCCAAGAACCCCCACCCATCTCCTTCATGAGCCCATGATCCCTCTGGGTAGGGTACAAAATGCTTTCACAGACTATCTGTTGTCTGTCCTGTGTGATCTGTCCCCATCCACACCCCATAACCACCGGCTCTGGCATCAGTTCTCATATTGGCAGCTCATTTCTCCTCACAGATCAGAATACTGACCCCGATTCTACAGACAAATTCTGATCTGCCTGGAAGGCACAAACCATTGTTGTTTATGCATTGTCCTTCAACCGACCATGGCAGAAATATTGCTACACTGTCGGGCCGGCCCCTCACTTGGCTCCACCATCCTTCCATGTTTCAAATTATCTAATATTGGTAGTTTACATCCTATCCCACAATTTGCTTGTCCACATTTCCCTACAATGACATTGTGGAGTGGAGAAACAGCTAAGAAAAGAGAAATTGCTGAAACAAATACTGTTGGCTTAAAATAAGAAAAAGACACATTTATGTGGTCTGTTGTTAGCAGAAAAAGTATACAGTTTGTTGCATAACTAGCTACGTGCTGTGATCCATGCTCTGACCTCATGCCTTTTCTTTGGACCACTCTAAACACTGCAGTCTCAGTTTCAGCCTATGTAAACAAACCATAGTAGCTTTTTAGTCATGCAACAATTAGCTTGCTGCTAAAAAAATCAACAGATGTAGCAAATTTTGCATGAACACAGAACCTCTAGTAATCCATAAAAAATCATTTCCATAAATTGTGTGCTTTTAAGTTTAGCGCTGGGATCAATGTGTTTGTACCACTTTGCTGAGACATGCTTTTTTGAGAGTCATCTATTTATTCATTCTTTATATTATCATATTTTAGAGTGGATACAGAGGCTTGTATGCATACTGTAACATTTACACACCCTTCCATTACCTACTTATCATGACCTATGTGGCAGCCCGGCTGTTAGCAAATGTCTTGATCAACTCTAATAAGAAAGAATGGATAACCTTCATGTCTATTCATGTACCCTTTCATCAAGCGTAACTTTCATCTTCTCTTGTATTATGAATTTACTGCTGGCTGTGTGACCGGGAATGCATATGTGAATGTATTTAGTTATGCAGTACAGTAGTGTATTTTAGCTCTGAGGGAAAATGTAAATGCTTCACTATGTGCAGTAGCTAGCCGCCAACTATGTCTGTGTGAGCTTCTTGCTGAAATCAGCTGCCTGATGGAGCTGAAAACGACGCTATAAAAACAATGAGAGTGAACCAAAATATGTGTGGGCCGGTAAACCAAAGCAATGAGTTAAAAGATCCCAAATGTTCAGTAGAGCCGAAGGGAGCTGCAGTCAGGTGATTATTCCCTGTAGGTTTTTCGCACCAAGAGTGACCCCTTTCATTTGATAAATTGTTAATATAAAAATACTGATTATAGCAGCTTTAAGATTAGAGCTGAACACATATGTAAACCCACAGCAGGACACCTATAATGAGAAAAGACTACTGAAGGTCATTATTGATTCTAAATATATCTCACGTGACATAAATATACATAACACGGATAAAATGACCCTGTGAGAGCAACAGCCTCCCATCTGTTCTCCTTTACGGGCTTGACAACACCCAGTGATGACAAACTGTCACTTGCTTCAGTGGCTAGATGTTTCCATGGAAACTCGCGGCATACGTCTGCAGCGAGTGGGTGAACAGAAACGTCACAAATGCACTCCCCACAGCTGGAGTGGGTAATGACTCGAAGAATGCTCATACCCCAAAGAATAGAGGGTAAGATAATGCAGGAGGAAAAAAGGAAGAGAAGACTGAAGGACCAGTGTTAAGGGAACAAGCTGTAGGTGGAAAACCCAGCATCTCAAACCTCCATGCAATTACATTTTAATAATGCATATGAAGGGCATCATAAGGAGCTATCACGGGCCCCCTCCTGATACATAATGCTGGGAGCCCACGCAAGACAGAAAATAACCTCCTCAACCCTGGTATGACTGACTACATGAGAGGAGAGGAGAAACTAAAATGCAGACATGAATTACGAGAAAGAATTTAAACAAATTCTAACAAACCAATGCATTTTTAGCATCTCTTGAATATCTCAGAAAACTTTGCCTCTAATTATAATAATCATTTCCTGTGAAAAGAAGGGGCAGAGTCATTATCAACTTAGCCAGAAGACAACACTGGGGTGGAGGAAGATTGTTTTCAAAAAATTGCCTTTATCTACAGGCAGCGACTGTAAACAACTCAAAATCACTCACAGTTGTGCTTGCTGCACTCCGCATAATTTGACAGTGACATCATAATACATTAAGTCCAAGCAATGCTTGAACTTCATCTAATGAAAAATAGAGAATTTCAAATCCTTTAAGTGCAAGACTCTTACAAAACTGAGCTAGTCATACAAAATATTTCAAATTTAACTGGGATTTGCACAAAATATGGTGAAACTTATTTAGGCTACCTCTTTGCTGAAGATGTGTTAAATGTCCAAAATAAACTAGCGATACCAGACACTTTTTAATTCTACAAATTCTGTGAAAATTGCTATAATATACAAAGAATATAGGCATATATATATATATATATATATATATATATATATATATATATATATATATATATATATATTTATATGTATATATGTGTATGTATGTATGTATGTATAAGCATATATTCAGCCTGTGATAATCACTACAAGATTTGTGTGGTTCATAACATGTATGGTTTCATTTTCACTTTTAAAATCAAAAGAACCCAGAAATTCTTTGTTTGCTTCTACCAAAAAGGCTAAAATCATAGTTTTGCTCTTTGGCTTGGAGTTGTGGGTTTACTCCACGGCCCCAAGAATATGGCAACAAGACATTAGCATCCCACCTGACAATGAATAGGAATATGAAGGCCCTGGACATGAATGAATATAAGTAATTATGTTTAAGGACTAGTTTCTGTTAGAATAATAACAGTTCCCTTTTTCCTGAATGTTGACATTTTAAAATACTGGTTTACTGTTTTGCATTCCCAAAGTGATTTAAGATCATAAAGCTATTTTAGGCTGATTCCATACAGTTTTAGTGAAGTGAGCGTACCTAAAATCCTGAGTTGTGTGATGGCGCCATGCAGACTGTAGAACATCCAGAGTGGTCTGGAGTTATCGACACACAGCCGCATCCCTGCACTGATGCCGTTATGGCTCATCATGACCTCCCCTTCTGCGTTCACCACGAAGCCCAAGATATCTCCACTGTGGAGTGGCACCGCCACCCGGCACATGGCCCAAAATTCCTTGCGGTCAACCAGGGACTCTGGGTTGGACGGGAGGTCACTGGGCTTTAGGGTGGCCGGGTCACATGAAGTCACACCATAAGAGAGAGACCCTGGCCGTGTGACACCTGCCTTCACCTTCACAAACACAGTCTCTGAGCAGCGCATCGGCCGACTGGTGAACACCAGGGTCCTCTCGTCACCACGGTGATCCAGCCGCGCCACAGTGTGCTTATCCAGCATGGTAACATGGACGCCGTGCACCGAGTGGAAGTGCAGATCGGTGTCCAAATGGCTGGGCAGCAGCGAGCACTGCTGCGAGTTTTGCGAGTTTTGGGGCACATGGCAGGAGGCGGAGCTTAAGCGTTGTAGTTGTTCCTGTTCCTCATCATCTTCCTCCAGATGTGTCTCCTGCTGCTGCAGGCTCAGGTCACACAGGCTGATGGAAAGGCGAGGGTCATCACTGTTTCGCTGAATAGAGGCCCGGTGGGCGGCAGTAAAAGAACGAGGACGCAGGCAGTCCAGGGGGACCATCTCACTGTCTGTTGGGGAAAAGAACAGGAATGTTATATAATCACTTGTTTGTGGTGTTTTGAAGAGAAATATTCACTCTGAACCAACACAATGTCTGTGGCTAATACAGTCACAAAAATCTCAATTAACTGTCTTTCCAAGTGCCCATAGAACCAAATTTATTGTACCTACCCACTTAGTATTCTGCATATTCCCATGTACAACACTGGTTTGATTTACATTCACTGTCTGCGCACTGTTCATTAATCATACTTGTCACTGTAAACAAATGGTGCCCTGCAGCTTCTCTGCCTTATAACGTATTCATTCTAATGCACTCTCTGTACTAAGGCTCAACAATATGAATAAATACGTCAATGTTTTAGATACTTAAAAACACATCAGGACTTTAAGTGGGGGCATACTGTAGCTGCAGGCCAGTGTCTACATCAGAGTATAAGAGACGCAACAGCTTTATGTAACGTTGAAGGATAAGAGATGCACATGAATCAACTGAAATAAAGCTGAGCTGTGTTTGAGCCTCGCATTCTGTCTTCAGATCGGAGTCCTGTGATAATAAGTCAAATTTTCTTACTTATCTTATTTTCACGTTTTACAATCGAAGGCCTAAGGTATGAAAATGCAGACATTATAATCTAAAGATTGGATTTAAAAAAAAATCTTCAATGAAGCTAGTTTATCTTCAGTGTTTGTCAAGGACTTAAATGTGTACAGTATGTATAGTATACAGTAGGTGTGAAATAGCTGTAATGAGCCACCATGAGTCCTCACTGTTTACATAACAAGCTGTCTCTGCAGCAGTGTCTTGATGTACTGTATTCTACCTCTGTACACCGTTAACACTGTAACATTTTAAGTTATGTCTGGATGGTAAAAACAGCTTTTTTTCCGATCATTGAAAGGGAAAGGCATTCTACAAACTGCATCACATGTCTACCTCACAAATAGCCCTTCCTATGCTAATTCAGCTCACTGTAAAATAGAAGCCACACAGAAGAAGCGTGTGTCTTTCAGTGCACATAGCTGGTTCAAACGGATCTGCATTGTGGCACGCTTAGGGACACGCTGCCAAATTTAACACGGCCCTCCAACATGGGCTAAAATTAGCCTGATTGGACATTTGAGGAGAGTGGGGAGGGACAAGCCTAGGGATGAGTGACATGATGGCTGTGTTGTGTGGCTCTTAGCCTCAATCTGCTTTAGGCTTCCCCTATGGGAAGTGGATGCAGCAGGAGAGTACGGAGGAGAGGATGAAAAATAGGGTGGGTTGACCACTTGAGAGAAAGGGCATACCTCACCAACTCTTCGTTATCACACAAAGACAGCACATCTCCGGCCAACCACTGATAAACTGCTTGAACTTAATTACTTCCTCAGTCAAGAGTGTCCACAACCAAGCATCAGGCTCTTATTATTAGCAGCCTTATCGTCTTCAAGGCAAAGTTAGCCGACTTTGGGCTACAAGAGATAATTTCTATTCTTGCAATTGTGGCTTCTCGCGGTTCACAGTTTCTGATTTTGAGAATGGCACAGCAGTCAAAACGAGCTGTGAGGAGAATAGCAACTTTATAAGAGTTTCTACCTGTACCTGGAAAAGCAAGATATACAAAAGATAAAAGAAGACAAAACAATGAAAGATAAAGACGTGAGCCAAATAAATATGTATGATCTCTTCCTTGGTTTGGTCTCAAAGGAGTCTGGGATATAATTTCACACATAAAACACCTGACAAATATAAAAAGCATTGAGTCACACAGTGAAATTAGCCAGCTTGAAACACAATATGCAATATTAAACGTGTTTAAGTGTGTACACCAACATTTACAGCATGGTTTCATGACAAGGGGTAAAGAACTGCTCTCATAACCAACGTATACACATAGCAGAGACGTGTCTGGCAAGGTCCTGTTTAACCTTTCCAAACTTTTTATATCACTCATGACAGTGAAACCCAACCAGGGTACCTGTACCCCAGGGTGTACGAGGAAAGATTGTGAGCTCAACTAATTAGAAAAATGGGAATTTTATTAAAAAAAGAATATAATCAGATACAGCGTCCACTTTAAAAGCTGTTAAACTATTAGCAAGCAAGCACAAAAAGTTGAAACCGTTATCTGAGCATGGTTGGAATAGCTAGAGGAAATGGCTAATTGGTTAAAATAATGGCTAAATGGTTGAAATGCCCAGCTTCTGCCATTCAAAATGGTACAGATGTAAACTTAATCAAACAAACCTGTGATAACATCCACTTTTATATCATTAATAATTAAACAATATCCAGTTGATTGTATTCAAATGAACACATTTGGACCATAACAGGGGAAAGGGAACTGCATCTGGGGCTGTAGCATAAGTCTGCCAAAAAACACTGACTTGGGATGTTCAAACACAGCGAACAATCTTTTTGTAACTAGGGTGTAAATACGCTTTATTACTCTTGAGCCAAGTCTCTCAGACTACTTACTTACTTATTAAAATGTCACTCATACAAAGACAGGTGCAATCTTGTCTTTTGTCCTAACTAAACTAACTGGGCCCCTTAAAGAAAAATCACTGCAGCTTAGCTTAATTTTGGCAATGCTCCAGTGGTTTTACAATAGCATGCAATGAACATACAGTAATGGTAATTATATTCAACTTTGCAATTTTAAAGTTCAAGTCCTTGTAACTTTTGAATAGCAAGGCCAAGTCTAAATTACTTTTTGTCAGGCACAAAAACAATACCAACGTGATTAAGAGCATGGCTGAAATTGTCCAAGTAAAATTAAGTGGTCTTTGAACAGCTCCAGCTACTCAATCTCAGGAGGAAAGCTGTGATTAAATAGAGGAACACATACCAGACTGACACGGTTCTGCAGGGTCAATGGCTGACCGCTTGGCTTTGCCTTTTTTTTTTTATTAAGCATTGTAGCTGTGAGGAAAAAAAAAAAATCTGAAACTTGCATGGATATTATGGAGGTATTTCTTGGCTTTGTGGAAGTAACGCACCCTCACCAAAACATACACCTGCAGAAAATCCTTCTACTTGATTTTTTTAGGTTGATCTATTCAAAGAAGTTGCAACTTTCAGGGACAGAAACTCTTAACACAGTCCAGAAAAACCAGTTCCTGGAAAGTGAACGCAATGCAAACAAGGATGTTCAGGACATAGCCTAACTGAAAAACTGGCACCCTGTTTCACTGGGAACACATGCCAGAATGCTGTATTGCAGTTAAAAAGCCATTTAAGATAGTACCCTACCAACAGCCTGGCTCCACCTCATCTTGAAATGCATTTTAGAGAGGCATGCATGTATTACAGTACAGTAGTTTTTGATCTAAATCATTCAATTACATTTTTAGATATGCCTTTTTAGTGTTGAACAGTTCTCAGTCAGACAATGGCGTGGTACCGAATAGAAGAGGAAGGGTTCAGTTGATTCCTTGGCCCGGTGGAACAGGATTAGGAGGCTTTTGGGGGCTTAAGTGAAGCTGCAACCTCTATACAAGGTCAGCTGCACCAATTGTGTGCGTGTGTACTATGCGTGTGTGTGTGTGTGTGTGTGTGTGTGTGTGTGTGTGTGTGTGTGTGTGTGTGTGTGTGGAGATTTGCCCTAAGTATGCATGCCTAGGGGGCCTATCCAGGGCTCTGTCTAGAATGAGTGAGTGAAGTCATCGGTCATGAGAAAGGAGGCTGCAGGGGGAGGGGCTGTGTATCTGTCCCAAAAAAGGAGAGGGAAGGGCTTTCACTTATCAAAGAAATAAAAAGAGAACTGGCTCCAGGGGAAAATCTGCATTGATGAGCTTTTAAGGAGTGGCATCCCACTCGAGATAATGGCACAAGTATGAGTGTGAAGCAGGAGGGGCTAAAAGGCTAGAGAGCGCTATGATATCGATACACAGGGAGAAGCCCAACAGTTTGAGTATCTGAGATGCCATGTGCAATAGGAGCCACATATGTGGCGTTTTTTAGAGATCAAGTTGAGTCTCTGGTTTAGTGCCAGATGTTTCTGAGTTTTGGCCAGTGATCGTGGAAAGAAAGGTGACAAATGGCAGCAGTGAATATGACGCTTAGCACTTTAGGGCTGTCACAAGGGCACAGTGTTTCTGAGGCCAGTTAAAAGCTTAACTAAAGTGGCTCTAAATGCATAAAACACTATGCACTTTAAAACAGCCCTGCTTTTCTTTTAACCAATCACTTGTGTTGAGTATTAGTGTAAGTGTTAGAGTGGCCATTGGTTGATGAGGTGTCTTTGGTGTTTCAATCTGATCTCAAATACATTTCTCCAATTATAGATTTATCTCACTGTTTTGGTCAAAACAACATCTATGAAAACTGCAAAAATAGACACATTTGCACACTAAATACACACAGTCACATCTTCACTGGGACTAGACTCATCTGAAAGTGATCAGCCTCTTCTCTGAAGGCTTCCCGCTGTACATCCCAGCTCCCAGGATCCAAACCTGACAGGCTTCATTACGATTTCTATTTTGATTTCTCCGCAAATCTGTTCGATTCCATCTGGGTCGATTAAATACCAGCTGAAGTACAATAGCCTGCAGCAGCATTTATTTTGGTTCAACAGATCAAATAAATTCCAAGCACTGAGATCACTTGAAACAGAGCTCATATACAGTAAATACATAGACTCTAATCCCTATGTGTACATGCTGGCAGATGTTAGGTCAAATTATATTTTAGTTCATACCAGGCCTTTCTTTCATTGTAAGCAACTGTCTGACAGAACAACTTTATTTTAGTTTTAATAACGATCCAGAGGAGAAATAAAGGGAAAATCCAAAAACATTGCAAACCGCGTGGTAGATCTCTTCAGCATTTACCCAATCACAAGTTGCCATGATCTACCCAAAGACCAGCAACTGTATGTGTGCTTTGTATGCTGGCTTTAGTTTGTTTCTTTTAGCCCACATGCTAAAGAAAATGCCATGGGAAAAGACCATTTTCACTGAGTCTGTTGCTCTTGACTCACATCAGCCCCAGAGGAACTGTAACCATGGTTGCCTTTATCCAATGTGTTTCTCTTGCTGATTACAGCCAATGTACTGCAGATTAAGATGGCTTATTATCTTGGGCAAGGTGAACTGCTATCATCGGTTATTGTGAATGTTTCAAATTCTGTGATGAAAATCTTCTTCTCTTCTATTTTCTTGGCCATATTACATATCCATAATCCTTGTTCAGCTCCCTGCCTGAAGTCCTGCCTCCACAATGTGTTTATCTTTCTATCTTTAAAATAGGTGATCATGTTGCAGCTTTGTCTAGAAATAAATGTAATAACCAAGGGACTATGCTAAAGTGCTTTTGCCCTGGAATTTAGGTTGTTATCTGCGTCCAAATTCAACACCATCTTTAAATACTACTCTTATTCTTTTAGTACATTGTGTTGACAGTTGGTATACAAAAACGGTGACTCATGCACTATATTTATGTATCTCTATTATCAGGATATAGTGTGCAGCTGCAGAAGCCAATCAAGGGGAATCTACTCCCAGCAATTACAAATTTAAAAACACATTTAGCGATAAAAACATTTATCGCTAAATGCAATTATAATACTGCATTAAAACAACTGTACACTTATTTTTCCAGAATTGTGAAAAGTGAAAGCACAAAGTAGTATAGATACAAAATTGGTTAGATTTATTGTGTAAAGCTATGTTAATGCTGCCCATAGAAAGGTACTGGGTACTTATGATTGGCTGAATGCCGAGGGGCACAGTTACAGCTTCAGCATCAAACATGGTTGGAAAGCTACGCGGGACGATTTACCTACTTAAAAATGAACAAGGTTACCACAGCGTTACAATTTTTACCCAAAAAAGGTATCAATATTGGCCAAATGGGTCTCCTGAGCTGCACATAAGTTGCAGGCTTCAGTAACTTCCAAAAGAGGAGAACTTGGGACAGGGTCCATAGTCTTGCAAAATCTTAATGCGACTATAATCGGGTTTAAATGTCCAGTCCCTTGAAAAAGGGGATCACTTTTAATATGATTTATTGGTGTGATCAGCATAAAGAGAGAGCAAAAGAGAAAAAAGAGCGAGAGGCTGTAGTATGATTCATGATTTTAGTCTAATTCTGCCAAAAGAATTCAGCTCAAGGAAATTACTAAATGTTTATAATATGGAGACATTTAGCATCTCTCTTTGCCTTTCGTCCTGTCTGCTGTTTGCCTTTGGCTGGAAGCTGACTTTTGACAGATGACTTTGCATGTTATTATTACCATGCTGAATTTCCAGTTTATTGTTTTTGCAGGATTTGGCTGTAAGCAGCAGACCAGAAATTGAACGTATTAGTACAACGTTCATTTGCCGTACTTCAGGGTAATCAGACCCTTCAGGCCTATTGTGTGTCTTCATCAATCAAAATTAACAAAATAGTTTAGCTCTGCTGTCTTTTTATGGCCAGTGGACCACACCTTTACAGTGTAATAAACAATATAAAAGTTGATACTGTAACAGTGATTTTAAATGTTTACATACATATATTTATCATTTATATTGTTCTTCACCTAGTCATACTGAACCATTTTTACCTGCATTGTCAACTGGCTGTCCCATACGCTGTATTTCTGGCCACTTGTGTCAGGTTGCACCTATCTGACCTCTCTATATATAAACCATTTCATCCACAAATCAAAACACTGTGAAACTCCACATAATCTATGTTGACAAGTGAAACAATAAGTGAGATCTGTAGCAAGTGAGTGTGAGTGTAATGCACGCTGAGTGAACACAGACAGAAATAGACACAAAGAAAGGAAAGTGCAGCACAATCAGGTTCAGAAAACTCGACATGTTTGTGCAGCACAGAGCTTTTCAGCATTTACACGCAATCTCTTTATCTGTTGACAAAACAGGTATGAGCTAAAGGTGCAGCGATCTTTAACGGCTAAAAGCCAGTTTCCATTTCAATTAAAATAACATGATTTGGTTCACATGAGCTAACAAGAGTTTAAAATGGGTTCAGACAAAACAGTGAAACATTGCAAATGTACACTAATGAATTTAAAACTACAAGAGTGTAGAGCCATGCCAGCTGCTCTGTGAGGCTGTGCTTAGGCACAGTGGTGCTTTGAGCAAAACGTCAGCATGCTAACATGCTCACAATGACAGCGCTAACATGCCGGTTAGAGCTGAAACAAGTCAATGAATTGATTATTCATTCAACAGAAAAACAATGAACTTCTTTTGATGATAGATTCATTGTTGAGGTAATTCTTCAAGTAATGAAACAATGAAAAATGAAACATTTTCTACAGGTCAATCTGAATTGTGAGATGTTTCTGCTTTTCCTTACTCTATTTCATAGTAAACTGAATACCTGGGCAGTTGGACAGTTGTTCAGGGAAAACAAGAAATTTGATGACATCACACATCACCAATTATGGTGGCCATTTTTCAACTAATTTCTAAACAATTAATTGATTAATTGTCATAATTGACAGACTTATCGATAATGTTCACAATCTGAATTTTGACCTGATGATGCTGTAGATGAGGGGGGACATTATGATTTGTCAAGTCATTTCACACAAAACCACATTAAGTGGCACTATAGATAAAGGTCAGGGGATCACCAAAGTCATAATCTGGGAACCATGAAGGCATCTAATTGAATAGATGTTGAGATATTTCACAGGATGAGTAAAAACTTTGACCTGCTGGTGGCATGAGAGGGAAAGGCAGTGGAGCACCAACGTCTTACAGATTCATCCTCTGGAGACCATGAATGGCTGTGCAAAATTTCATGGAAATCCATCCTACTTGTGTTAATATAATCCAACAGAATGACATTCCCATCCATGGAGCCACTAACCTGGCGGAAAATCTACATCTATGCAAACACACCAGGTCTCTCTTTCAAAACGGCTCCCTCTGACCTCCGAGGTGGAAACATTAGTGATGTCTGTCAGGATGTTAGTAAGCATAAATAACATACAGTGGGGAAAGGTTTCCTTGATGCTCTACAGGCCTAATGCATTGCAATGCCATGTACAGACATGATTGATGTCAACACCCTCCTTTTAATCATCTAAGATGTATGCAGCCTCTTGACAGTCTGGCAGCCATTTTGGATTCTTCTCTAATGACCAGAGAGACAGGTTGCAGATGATGTTAGCTGACGCCGGTCTCACGGATCACTACCAGTCTGTCAGTGATTAAGTGACTCATCTACCTCTAGTAAACAAACCCCCAGTAGAGCATCTTGCATCCATCAAAAGATGCCTTTGACTCGTTCGCCTTATCTAACTTGGAAGGAATCCATCATACCTGTACAAAACGGTGGAGGCTGTGTGGTCTCTTGGGAGTCGTCCCATAAACAAACACATTCTGTTAAGACTGCAGCCGTACATGTGTAAAGACAGCACTGTTACTTTTTTGACTGCAGAAAGGTATAGTATTCCCATATGTGTCTGCTTCTGGGAAATGAAACTAAAAACACTTGCAAGTTATTTGTGACCTGATTTCTGGAGGTTCTACAACAACCTTAATAAAAATCAAAATTTTAAACTTTACATTTACACAATGCTGCTTTTGTTTCACAAAGTTGTATCTTAAGCCTGGTTTCTTATAATACTGCTCAGAGAAATACAGCTAATAGAGACATTTGTGAAAATACAGCTGACAAATTGTGCTTTGAAAACAGTTATGTTGCTTGAGACACATTATATAATCGAGGAAACCTTTTGTCAGTTCCTCTAAGGGCTAATGCGTCTCAGCATAGCACAGGCTGTTGTGTACAAAATTCAAGCAAGGCACTTTAGTCTTTATTGATAGCTGCGTCAGTAGGACAAGTGTGGTGATGTAACATATCTTTCTTAAATTGCATGGGCAGCATTGTTGGTCTGGACAACCCTTGAGGCTCAGTTTGATTTCAGCAGATTCATTTAGCTTCCTCTCTTACGCAACACCATCTCAGCTTTCAAGCTGTCTCACTGATCTCAGGACCACCTTTGACTCGATGCATGGGTGGCTAGCTACTGAACTGCACTCCCTTGATAAAAGCCTAGAGAGAAAACACTGCTCTTGAAAAGATCCTTAAACATCAGAATAAGACCTGCCATCAGGTCTTTTGGCAGAAGGCTGCATTTAGAAAAGTGAAAAGGCAGCGATGGATAGCAGCTTTGTTGAATTCCTTAACACAGTGTGTAAGGTTGTAAAGGATTAAACAGACACAACAGTGTTTGATGCAGATTATCCACAGGCTAAAAACAACAACACACTTTAGTCCTGTTAAAATGGATCACTTTCATAGTAGGTCATTGCTACTGAATGAAAAACATCTTTAAAAAAACTTAATTAGGAAAAAAATGGTTGCAACTTTATCATGGGTTCAAAATGGATATCAGATGCTCTGGTTTTATAGAAATAATCACCCCAGGTAGGATCACAGAAATCATAAACTGAAGCAAAACAATCAAACCACCAAAAGATTTAATCAGCATAGCAATAAAGAATTGTGCCTGTAACCTGTCTTTTGTAGACGTTTAAACAAAGGTGGCAGCTCGCAGGGAAAATGTGACACTTGTGTGTGCTGACATGTGAGCAGGGACACTTTAACAATTAGTCCATAAAATATTAAAGGTGAGGAAGCTATTCGAAGAAAGGATGTGATAAGATACAGTTATGTTCACTACACGGGTCTTAAAATGAGAGCTTGTGAGGCTGATTGGTCTATGCTGACGGCTGATGTCAGCTGGGGAATGAGGTCACAACAAAAGAATGCTTTAGTTTAGAGAAATAATGGTTACATGTTTTGTAGAAGCGAAGATCTGTTTTCACTACTCATATATATTTATCTTCTTAACATAGACTTAAAGAGTAACGATTTAGCTCTTGCATAAAGTTGGGGGACTCACACGAGACAGATCAAAAAAAGAAACCTCAAAATCGAAGCAGCAGATATGATATCCTGACTTTTAGTCCCTACGGGTCAAAATCCAGAAACGTTCAATCCTACAATGCTCATAATGAATATAGTCTTTCATTAGAACCCTCCCTTCGTGGTAAATGCCTATATAATGTATGTTAAACCCCACAGCTCCAGCTTGTAAAGCAGCCTTTAATGCTGAATTTGAAATCTCAAGCACAACTTGAGATAACCCTGATGACATCATCAAGGTTATTTTCTCAATCTTTAAAGGGCAACTCCAAGTCTGTTTAGGGGTCTCGGGGAGTACCACTGCATGTGTGGAAAACAGTGTTGTGCCTGAACGTGTTCACTGAACGATAGTTCGTGAACTTGTTCATATTTTGGGGCAAATGTGAACTGAACGTACTGTATTACTGCCTGATGAACGTTACTGTGAACTCGTTCATTCTGGTGTCTGTGAACGGTACGCTCTCTCAGTTTAACTTCTTTCAATAGGGTGCCAGATTTCTATAGAGCCTTCCAGGCGAAAACCCGGCTAAAACATACTGTAAACAGGCCTTAATATGTAGCGGAAAAAACACCCAATCTGGCAACAGCACCTCCGCATGCTTCATCAAAACAAAAAGCAGCACGGAGGCGACAAAGCATCAAGGAGGCGTCGTATGATCATTTAAACGAGTTTTATGACAAGGTCGGTGAGGATGGGAAAAATCTTAAATTTTGTGCAAACTTTGCCCGCCGGCTTTCAAAAAGAAAATCCGCACTTCAGTGACATCCACAGCAAACCTGAAACGCCACATTGAACTTTCACATAGCCTTTCAAGGTATGTGCAAGCGAATAAAAAATCAAAAGACAGTCAAGACGATCCTCGATCCAAATCCCATTAACTGCGTACAGTAGCGGCTCATCTCCCAGCCACAGCTGGACGACCTGGTGGCAATAATTTTGAAAAATAATAGCTCGCAGCAACATATGGGAAAGAACTATGAACTAGTTCATTTCTGGAACTGTGAACTTAGTTAAAAATGTTAAAGTATGAACTATGAACTGAACTAGTTCATTTTAAAATTTGTGAACTGAACTTTGAACTAGTTCATGTAGAAGGTGAACTTTCCCAACACTGGTGGAAAAGCTGCGTGAAATCTGATATATTGCCTCAAGTTATGTAATTTGAGTGAGCGTTGGCTGGGTCTGAAGACTCAACTTTAATAAACAACAACAACAATGTTATAGGGGTGCAATGCTAATGCTAAATTGGTGGTGTACTCTTTTAAAAAGCTCCCTTCAGAGGCACAGAAGACTTTCTGTCTCACAGACTGAGTAGGACTCTTAGTGACACGTAAACTGACCCCCATGTGTACAATTGCTGGAGAGCACCTTTGATAAACCTAAAGTGCTTAAAAAACACATTATCTTACTGACACAGTAATCAATATAACTTAAGTCAACAGGTTTATCACAACTTATTTTCTTTCAAATTTTTACTGGATTGCACATTTATCTCAAAAGCCAAATCAAGGTCACCTAACCAAGTCCTTCTCCACACTCCAAAGAGCTTATTCACAGCTCCACACTCCATTTGTCTCTTGTAAAAGAAAAACAACTGCAACAGATCCGTAACTCCTACCTTGACAGATTGTGTGATACCAAGCCCACAACAGGTGAAATTTGGCTCAATTTATCAGCTGGTGCAGCAATTAATTTCAGACCCAAGTGTAAGCATCATTAAGAATCAAAATGCACCCTTCTGTTAAAGGAAAATATGCTCATGCGCCAGTTCACAACACCAGACTTTGATGTGTCCGCCCATATTTCAGAGACTAAGTGTTTGCTGAACTGCAGCCAACTGCTGAGACAATACTGGGCCTTTGAGATATACCATGCTCTCCAGTAGTGACGCTCTCAGGCTATAGAGGAAAGCTGATAGCCAAGTGATCCTTCAGTTGACTGAGGGCCGAGGATTTTCGGTTTAAGCCATCAATGTGGGGATAACGGTGATCGATTAGAGTAGAAACAGTGGGATTTAGGGGTGCAGGCCTCATTCACAGACACAAATTACATGCTGCGGGACATCTTCATTTCAATTATAAAATGGAAAAAATCTGTTATCATACCATACCGTTTGGTGAACAGGCCTCTCATTTAAGGGTGACTGAAGTCGAATTCAGACTTGGATCTACAGAATAAGACATTCCTCTGGTTTGATTGTCTTGGGAAACACACCCCAGACACCTGACATCATCCCTCCTCTTTGTCTGTCCTCTTGGGATGACCAACACACTTTGACAAGAGCTGTGTGCTGTTCAGCACCACGAGGCCAGTGAACCACAGATAGTGGCACTCTGGTGCTAGATACCAAACAGCCCATAACGAGATAGCACGCTTCTCGCTGTCAACCACACCGGGAGAAATGAGGTTAAATGGCACTATCTACACAATATCGGAGCCTCTTCTATTTTTATTAACGGCGCTGACAGCCTCTATTCTTTGGAGAGAGGCAGTGTAATTCTTGGAAATGGTTATAAATAAGTACTGAGGTGTCCACAAGGATTCCTATTTATCAATTTTGCATAGTTTTGTATTGTTTTCAAAAATTGGAGACAGCTGTTTTTGATGCATGATGTGTTTCATAAATGCATCTCAATCTACAATCCAAACATACTTCAGATGATTCAGTGCGGGGAAAACTGCTGTTAATGATTGTGGAGGACCTGTAATTTCTTTGATGTAATGACCCTTTAAACCTTTAAACAGCATGGAGAACTTGTTAGAATAGTTTTCAGACATTTTGAAATTACTCCTTTAGGGAAATATCTTTGATACTAACAACCATGGTAACTATATATCTAATCTCCCACCATCTTTTTCCACTGAGCTATTTGGTCGGTGTGGGAACAGTAGAGCAACTGTATGTAACATCACCTTTTAACCACTCACACTGGAAAAAACATGTAGAAGATGTAGAATGGTTTCCAGTCTGTGAGGTCTGCGAGGCTGTAGGCACAGCAGTGCCAATGTCAGCATGCTACCATGCTGATGTTCAGCAGTATATTATTTAACATGTTTACCATCTTAACTTAGTATGCTAACACATTAATCACGTAGTTTTACAGATATTTGGGCATAAACCAAAGTATTGGACAAATTACAATTCAGAGGATCACCAAATTCATTAGGATTCATCCTCTGGGCACCATGAATGTCTGTAGGCCCACCAAATTTCATGGAAATCCATCAAAGTCTTTGGGATATTTCAGTCTGGACCAACTGACTGACCAACCGACCGACATTGCCATCTCTAGAGGCCGGCGCTAGCATGGCTAAAAATCTCTTAGTCCAAAAAGATTTTTTTTAAAAAGAAGGAAAAAAGCCATTACTCTTGCTAAGTTCACAATTCAAACAGAGTCATCATTTCTCGGAAAGGACCTGGTTCTGAATGATGACTCACCTAGCAGCTGGATCCCCCTGGTGAGGCCGTAGACGTCTATGAGAGCCCACACAGGCTCAGAGACATGTACCCCGCTGAAGAACAGCATTGGGCTGGAGTCGTTGATGCGGTAAAACACCCGACCCTTCTTGTCCACCCAGAAGGAGATGACGTTTCCCTCATTGGAGAGCTCCTCTGGCAGGGCTTTTGCCCAAAAGCCACTCTGGGAGACTAGGTCGGGGCAGGCGTATTTCGGCAAGGTGTCTGGGTTGATCCTCGATGGGTCTTTGGATGTAAAACCAAGACGCAGAGCACCGCTCCAGCAGCACTGCTTTTTAGTGATCTGGAGAGTACATCATTTTAATTCATGAACATATTCAACTTAAAGTATTTACATTCACTTTCATCATAGCTGTGTGAACTTGAGTATAAGCTCATATCAGCATGCTAACATGTCCGTAATGACAATGCTAACATGCTGATATTTAGCGGGTATAACTACATTGTGTTTAGCAGGTGTAACTAATAATTACCATGTTCATTAGCTTATTTTCCAACATTGCCACCAACATCCATAGCATCAAGCTGTGATTTTAGCATGGCTAAAACTAAGACGAGTTACCTTGGCATGGTTATCACCTGCAAACGATTTTTGTCTTATTTCAAACCTCTATTTACTGCATTTACCGTGCCAGATAACAGTATTCCTCACATGGCAATGCTTGCCCTGCTCTCTCACTTTAGAGACATAGATGGCCTGATAGGTGAAGTGGAAACTTGTTCTAAGCTGCTGCTGCTTTGGCCCACACAAGAGCGAGAGAGAGAGAAAAGAAAGAAAATCAAAACAGTAGAGCAAAAAAGGGGGATTGAGAGAGAATAAAAGTAAAAACATAAAGACAATGAGAGAGAAAGGACTTTTCATTACAGTCACAATTAGTGTCTTCATTTTTCAATACTCTACTGTACATACTACCATTATAAAATATAGTATGTACTAATATTCACCGTGCAGTATCTTGGTAGTACAGAAGACATTTTTGCACTGTATGGTTTTGTAATTAACTTGTAATTGTAACTAATGTGTTTTACAGGAAATGATGGAAGCCATTGGGATGACTAGTGTTGGTGGCTGTAATCTTCGGCCTTGTTTCACGCGTAGGTCCCAAATGGATTGTTCATTTTTCACAAATTACTGTTGCTTATTGCAGATACATTTGCAACTCTCACATGCTCAATTGTGATGTTTGTTTTTACTAGTGAAATGTCAAAACAAGGAAGAGGAAACAAGCTACTTTTGCAAACCACAGCTTTCATATCATCTCTCATATCATATCATATATGTCCTTTTTTATTTTTCATTTTCTGAGGTGTCATAGCCGTTGTACTAGTCTCTATTATGAATACTTCCTACATTTGTGTTTTGCATCATGTCACAATAGTTTCCATCGATACATCACACAGAAATCTATTGATTTTACTTATAGTTGGCTTATTACACATCTACTCATACAGAGGTTACCCACTGATGATGCCTGCGTCCTGGTCTGGACGGTTAACTTTACCGCTGATGAGAACCACTCAAGCGGAAGACAGGTCGCCCCAGTGAGTGAGCTAACCATTGAGCTAACTAATGCTCTGTTTGCATTGTTGCCAATAGCGATCCCCTTATTTCCCACCCTCTCTCCCTTTGTAATCCGCTGATCAGCAGTATGAGCGCCGTATGAGCACAAATATTGATTTAATAACAATTTTATTGATTAAAAAATGTCCAACGGTCTGTTATACTTAGCAACGGTCTGTTACACAGAAATAGCAGACCACAGAATGCCGTGATTGACCAATCAGAATCAAGTATTCAACCAAGCCGTGTAATGAACTATAATATACAACTAGGACAGCTAGTGTATTTTTACCTTCAGCCGTACTTGCTCATACACAGCGGTTGGTCTGTTGCTAAAGGTGATGGCATTACAGAAGCTGGCCTGCCTCTTGACAGTCCTCTGGGATATGTCCATGACGATCTGCGAGCCCTTGGTGCTGGGGTGGAAGAGCAGAGGGAAAGAGGACAAACTTCTAGACGGCTGGATGGGCAGGCAGCGCTTGGGCTTGTGGTGGCATCGCTGAGATGTGGCAGGAAACGGTCCGTTGAGAGAATCTATGTGAAGAAGGAAAAGTTGTTGCTTAATTTAGTCCATAGGTGGGGAGAAGAAAATGCATTACTGAATAAGTTCTTCTTGGGGTGTACAGTAGAGTTATTGGATTAGAATATTTGATTAGTTTGCACCACCACAGGCTTCACTTTAAATACTGACATTGTGAGGTGGACTCAGGTTGTGATTTGCTGTCATGTGTAATTTCCTCTCACATATTTCACCTGCTCCTTTAACATCCAATTAAGTAAAAATGTATTAAAATAATCTCATACCTGGGCTCTGTTTTCAGCTTCTCAAGGTAGCACAGTGCAACCACATACCTACTATACTGTTGACATGAAAGAACATTGTGCAAGTTAAATTACATGCAAAAATGTCCTTGGATGGAAACAAAACACAAGGACATAATTGCTCCCTTGGTTACGTAATTAAGGAGAACAATGAAGCTGTGCACATACAAAATGCTCTTATTTCAGTGAATGGTAATTTCCTGTAACACCTATCACTTTCTGCTATTCTACATGTTGCCAAATTTTAATTTAACAGTTTGTTTCTCGCTGTGCTGGAACACATTTGTACAATAATCGGTAGAAGGGAGGAAATGGAGCATGAGAAGGAGGATAAAGAAAACAAAAATGATTAGCTAACATGTAAGGTTCTCTGACATCATCTCTCACAGCTGAATTAGTGCAGCAGAAAGCAAGCTTTGGGATCTTATATAAGTTATTGATGTGTATATGTTCGTTTGGCTGATACAGTATATTCCAAGCTACTCTTAATATAGCGATGGCTGTTACAAGTTATTTCCAGCTATGGCTCATGTTTTAATGAGCGCATATCAATCAGAATATGTACAATTGAAAGTCAAGTACACACTGCCTTATCAGAATGAAAAAATTAAAATAAAATGACTGCTGCTAAACGAGATTTAGTGACATTTATTGTGTTTTGCTGGTCAGAGGAAGTAGCAGAATAAAAGCAGACCCAAAGGAGAACATCTGACTCATAATATGCAGCAGAGTTTTATAATTTGTTCCCATGTGAACATGCATGAATCACGACTGCTCCCACATACCGTAACCTCACAATAGAGCAAAACATCTTTATTTTCAAATCTCATCTGTCGTTTTTGTTTTTAGACTGATAAAGACTTTGCTCAATGTCGTCATGATTTCACACTCGCTCCCTTTATTAAGACCAATTCTCCCCATTTGTGGTACCACAGTTCTCTTCAAAGGACACCACGGTCACTGTGGTGTTGTGGCATCTTCTCACATACACTGGGTTCTCATTAAAGGCGGGCAGGATTATTCAGAGTTGATTGATAACATGTAGAAATATAATCTCATCAAGTGATTTGATACAGATCTCTGTACTACAATACTTAAGTCCTCTCTACAAAGACATTTAAAGGTCTTAAACCACCATCAAATCCAGCCTTTGTGCCAAGACTGGAAGCCAAATAAATTATTCAGGACTAATTAACACTTCTTCATCCTTGAGAACCGCTTGTATTTTCACACCTAAATTTGGAAGACTGTGTGGAGCTACTTGTGTTTGTCCGTGAGAGAAGTATATGCGCAACTGCTGACAGCTATTCTTGCTTCTCTTTGAGTGACCTTGGAGGGTCACGGTGTTTATAATGTACCCTGGAGACAAATCAATCAACACTGTCAGGATTGGCAATGACTAAAAATGGGACTTAGGTCTGTTATAACGTCACTATTGTTCTGATTTCAGGGCAGAGAAAGAGGATCGAGGGATGTTAAAACGTCTAATTTGTTGAGTTTTAACTAGAAAGAGTCTTTGCCTTCACTTCACAATCAGAGAGGCTTTGCCAAGTGTTCTGGGCTCAGTTCAGTGTTATTTGTTAAGCTCTTCGCATGCTCTTGTCGCTGCAGAACAATGTGGAATTGTGCTCTGTGCACAACAGTGGTCTTAAATGAAGTCATAACAAATCCTTCAACCATATTGCATCCATGATGTCATGTCAGACATGATGTCTTCGAGAAAACAAAGCAAGACTGTATTGTACTCCATCAAGGCCCAGACTGAATAGAGTATTTCCTGTAAGGTCTGAAAACAACACCTCCCAGGCCTCATGCTTTACCATCTAACCAAGACCCCAATATCTTCTTCCATTCTCACTACATTAATATAATTTCTGCTACTGTGAAATTTTATTTTCCAGTCTGTTTTCTATTTTCACATCCCAGGCATCTTGTAGTGGATTTACAGCAGTCAGAGCACACAGAGGACTATACAAATGATGAATAAAGTCAAATAAGTGTAAATAAATGGATAAATACAAATACCGCATTTGATTTGCTGTAAATTACAGCTGGTTGGAGCCAAAAGTGCTGATGATACAGTGGCTGTTGAAGTGTGTTTAAAAAGGCATGCGACCTGACGGAGACATCAGGGTAAACAGTGACCAGAGCCTTGTAATAATAAAAGAGAGGTGTCATGACGAATGTCAGATGAGCAACTTAAGGAGGGATAATGTTACTTAATGCACCACCGCACACAATGTGACTGCCTTTGCTGTCATTATTTGGAAAGGACAAACAGTGCAAAGACAAAGAGTGGCCTTGGCCAGTGTCACCTGGCCTCTTACGCTCTTTCCTCTGTGTTTTATCCCCAGGCTTGGTCTCACTAAGAAGCCCCAACAGAGGCCCTAATGTGGTGTGACGTCGGTATAGAGGCTCGGTGGCCCTCTTTCCCAAGACAAGCACTCAAAAGCAGTATCCTAAAGAGCCAAAGGGCATGTATATGTTTTTAGCTTTTGCAAATATGTCATAGCTTGTGTTGTTTCAGTAAGAGGTAAATAAAAGTGATTCTTAAAATGCTTATAAAGTTTTAAAACATCTTCCCGTAAGTAATGAAGCTCGCAAATTCTTTCAGGAAGACTTCTAATAACTTCAATCACCGCTCTCTCTTCCTAAAACTATTAAGCTGTTTAGAGGCATTCATTTTCAGTAAACCAACCAGAATTGGCCCCGAAATTCACGATCCAATCACAGCATTACAACTGCTTTAAATCTGTTTCTCTCGCTGCTGCTGCGAGCTGTCATTTCAGGCAAAGCGTGCAACCCTCCTCCCCCCCTTCCACCTCCAGTCACCATCACCCTGGGTCTTCCTCCAGCTAAACGCTCCGTCGACTCCTTCAGTCTGGTCTTCAGGCTCCACCAGTGTCTAGACTCCATTGGGGGGATATGTCTTGGCTTCTCTACCCCTTTATATATTATATATATATTTTATAACGATGGAGTCTAATCTCCAAAGACTCTGTACAGTTCATATTTTGCATATGTACAATAAATCTTTGCATATTTGCAACGAAGTCTCTCCTGATTGAATTGCTGTGCATCAGTCCTGTTACTTTTACAGTGCTGTTTATTTTTCATTTGGTAACATGTTATAAATTATACCCTAGATTAGAGAAGATGCTTGCCTGATAGTCTCCCCATGTGACTGTTTCTTTCACAGTTAATATTGTAAATGATAAAAGATAATTTAACTTAAAGATGGAAAAAGATTAGCGTCTCTAGAGAAAAGTCAGTGTCACAAAAATAGTTGAATCTGTTGAGAAATTAGTTTTACTTTGAGGTGATATTATTATTAAGTTATTAAGTTATTACTAAGAGACATAAAGCAGAGACTACTTTATCCAGCTTACCTGCAGGCTCTGACCAATTAGGTATGCATGTAAAGTGTTTATATATTGTAATGTAAAGATTATAGCTTCAACTAACATTTATTTTCATTATCAATTAATCTATTGATTATTAGTGGATAGATCGTTTAGGCCATGAAAACACAATTTCCCAGAGCCAAAGGGGACATCTTTGTTGTTTTGTCCGACCAACACACAGTCCAAAACCCAAATATTGTCAGAAAACCAGAAAACATTCATTTTTGAGCAGCTGGAACGTGAGAGTTCTGGCATTTTTTTCTTTACAAAAATATATAAACCAATCAACTTGCAGCTCTAGTAATATTAAAGGTGCTCTAAGCGATGTCACACGTTTTTTAGGCTACAACATTTTTTGTCACATATAGCAAACATCTCCTCACTATCCACTACCTGCCTGTCCCCTGAACACACTGTAAAAAAAAACACAGTCTCTGTAGACAGCCTAGACTCCACAAACAGCAACAAAAACAAACTGTGCCAACCTGCACCACGAAACATAACAAACAGTGTTCCAGCCAATAACCGACAAGAAGGATTTGATTGAGCCTTCACCGCAGCAGCGTTAGCACGTAGGCTACTTCCACAATGTGCGTTCATGACTGTTTCAGGAAGCACGGAAGGGATGGGGAGGGGACGGGATGAGGAGGAGGGAGGGGCGAGCTAGCCTCCGTTTTGTTTGACAATACTTTGAACGTCAACAAGAAGTAACGTCACCCAACATTGCTTAGGGCACCTTTAAGTAATGAATCATCAGTGCTGTTTTAGAGCTATTTTCTGATCCCGATGTTACATATAATGTCAACATTTCAAAGCTTTTAAAACACTCATCATATAAAACTAATTGTCTTTCTTGAAAAATTATTTAACCTCTGTGCTAACGTCACACTGTGATATCTAACCTTCATTAATACAATCATGCCGGTTTGCCAAATGGGGAGAGCTGAATGATTCATGAGCCTGAGCTGGACAGGGGCCCTGCAACATGACAGGGGTTACATATTCAGGGCCCTGACTGAGCTCTTGTCAGAGGGCCAAGGGTTTTTAGTAGCGTCCCTGCCTGCACCTATATTGTTATTTCACACTAGTGGCTCTTAAAGGTGCTGTAGGTAGGGTTATGAAGATCCAGGACTTAGCCAAAGAATTTGAACATCAACAACTTCTCAGTCCCTCCCCCGCTTTCTGCTAGAGGCCAAACAGTCTCCTAAGCCCCTCCCCCCACAAGGTAAAATTAATGTGTGTGCATGAGCAGCGATTGACACGCAGTTAGACATCCCCCTTGACCCTGATTGGTGTAAATGAACAGGGAGCGGTGGATTTTTGCAAATCGCACTACAGGCTGTAGGTGGTTAACCTGACTCCGCCAGATGGATTGCTTCGCATTTGCTCGGCATATCCATCTGGGAACTTTCCGTTGGAGAACGTTTGGGAAGGGGTGAAAATACTGGTTAGCTGATTAGATAAACCATCTGTCTATCACCACCTATGTTGGTGATAGACAGGCCAAATCAACCAATCAGATCAACAAAGCGTATGACGTACCAACAGAGAAACAACGAAGCCAGGCTACCCCTGCTGCTGCAGGCAAAGCATAGCTCGTTAGCTCAGCAAGCAAGCAACATAAAGGATATTTGCCGTTTGTGTAACGAGAATTTACGAATAAACCCCGATCCATATTCCAAAAGAAGGATCCAAGAGAAAAAAGCATTAGCAAGCGGCTAACAGAATTAGGGCTACCGCTGTCTGAAAATGTGCCACAGGAGCTGGATTTATATTTTTTTTTATTAACTGCTTTATGTAATTCTACTAGAACATAGGGTCAGTTTCAGCAATTTAACAGTGAAATTAGAAAAAGGACTATATGGAATATAGCCTATTGAATTAACAGCCATATGAACCATAGGAAAGCAGCAAATCATTGGTACCAGAGAGCATATAGAATTGCTTTAAATTATTTAAGTGATTAACTGATTATCAATTAGTTGCTTCTAGACTGAACTAAACTTTCAAGTTTTCAACATATATAATAAACAATTATAGATATATAGAAGTCTGAATAAAACAGCAAGAATGATAGTAAATAAAGTAAAACACACTATAATTCATGCTTTGGTTTTAAACTTATAGTGTCTGGCACATTTAAATTGCATTAAATACGTTTAATTATAGCCTACATGTACAATATCTTGCTTCTGCAAGAAATGTTAATGCCCACTGAAATGTGAAAAAAGATTAATAATAAGGTCCAATGCACCTGTTAACTACCATCATTTGAGACATATGTAGCCTATTCATCATCAATTGATAACCAAAGGACATAAAGCATCAGACATTCATGAAGCACGTGAGTGTATCACTTTCAAACAAATAACCCAATAGGAAAAGTTATGTACCAACTTGGTTCAGTTCATCCTGTCTGGATTATTTTAACACTGTAAACAGGCTTGAAGAAGAAGCAGAACAAGACTGAGAAACTTGCATCTCTGGGATGTTTTTATAGGCTATGATGTTGTTATCACATTTTGAAAAACACGATTTCCTGTTCATATTTTCTCTTTTTTAGAGCCAGTCGTGACTTTGCCTACAGAAGGTGGTAAAACTTGGCTACTTTCACTTCTCATGTATTTTAGGCAACCAGGACGCCTACAATTTTCATGCACACAGGCTTTAGGCACGCCTCCAACTCGATTACATCTAGCTACGTCTTCTGTTATAATAATCACTGGATTCATTAATTTTTAAAGAATCAATAGCCGTGACGCCAACTGTCTTTACCGTAGAAGGTATTCCTGGTGATCTGACCTCCCATGGCTGGATGCAAGGTGCGTTCACCTCCTCTCTAACTACCAGCTGGATCCACAATATTCACATTCAGCTGCGCGTCCTCAGCGGGGACATTATACGGACACGACGCCGTTCACAAAAAAAAAGTCCCGACAGTGTTTCAGCGACAGGTTGTGTCCGAAGCTTTGTCGACATGAAGCTGCAGATCCAGCACTCAGCGGCTGCCTCCAGTCCGTGCAGAGATCACACTGAAATTAACATGAAAGGTGGTAGTGGAGGTGGGACTTCCCGGGACTATTAACACTGTAGCTACCAGAGAGGGGACCTCCAGAGTCCAAGCAATACATCACCATCATATTCCTTTAGACTGTCAGAGGACACTTATCTCCTTGTAAGATAGATTTAATAGGCTACATTTGTAGGGACTCACAAGATAATTTTTTTTTTTAGAAAACTATTCTAAAATGTAGTTATTTTTGGCAGAAACTGCACTGAAACAGTCTTCAAGGACCCATCTGGAAATGGACAGATAATACAGAGTTGTCACACTGCTTGGTGTTCATTCCAACCAGGCTTAAAGCTTTGTTGGTTTATGGTCATCTAAAGCCAGTATCTTTTCACAACACAGTAGTGTTACAAAATTTGCTTGGCAGCTTGTAGGAAGATAAATGCAGATACATTATGACTTCTTGTCTTGGCGGTGACGTTTTCATAATAACCAGGCAGAGAAACCACCGGCGTCAAGTTAAAGGTGATACTGGAGCTGAGAAATTGGGCCTGAACAGCATAACTGTGTAGTAAATTAACTTAACAGTTTTACTTTCATAAAGGTTGATAATTGGTGTTTGGGGTTTAGTAGCACATCTGCCTATATATTCATATCTCTTTACATCAGGGGTTCTCAAAGTTTGGCCAATTTAGGGAGCCAGTATGTGACTGAGGGAAATTTTGAGATTTTGAGATTTGCTCTGCAAGTCAGTGTGGCCAAGAGCCCATTCAAACCCATTTCCAATTTTTCCAAATCGAGGCACCAATCACAACTGTTGAGGCGGGCTTTACACGATGACGATAGCGCAGCAACGGCCAGCAGCTTTTTGTTTACATTCAATATGACAGCCACCGAAGCGCAGCATACATCCATGGCAGCAACCCGTTGATGCCGCTGTCGCTGCTACGTCACCCGAATCGTTGGTCTGATTGGTTGAAGGACTATCCAATTGCGCCCAGAGGCACTTGAGCAGCATACGTTGGTGACGCCCATTTGGAAATGGGCTGTGAATGAAGCTTGCCCAGACCCACTCTCAGTTACAACTGAGAAGGGTCTGGTGTCAACCAGGCTAGCCATTTATTTTAAAATAAAAGATAAAGCAGGGGATGCTTTAGGGGCGTGGCTAAACACCAACCTGTCAATCATGATAAAGGCTTAGCAATGCTAACCATGGCACTATGTACATTAAAATAGATCTGATCTTGTTTTTGGGTGTTGTCCATGTTTTCCTCTTAAACGTTGACCCTCTCACTGTGTGTTTTCGCTACATCAAAGTTAATTGGGACATTTGGTTGCCTAAAAATGTCTTGTTCAGTGTTATGCCAACCAAGCTATCTAGCTACCACTAGCTGGTAACTTAAGGAAAAGTTTTCCCATTTTCTGTAATTCCGTATGCAGATGAATGGTGGCAGTACCTGGAGGTCTGTGATTACCTGCCGGTAAGTCTCCACTGGATGACTTGCTTCAGACGGGTTAAGCGTCGGCAACTTTCCCCCTTTAGCGTTTAGCTTAGGGCTCCCCTGCTCCACCCTCTTGTCAAAAAACCAAGATGGCGATGCCTAACGCCAAACTCAAGGCTTCAAAACGGCAGTCAATAAACCAATGGGTGTTGTCACGCATGCTACGTCCACTATTTTTACAGTCTATGGTTGTTCACTGCAATCGCTAACTTTAGCTAACAGCATTACCATTACTGACAGAACATATTTCCCATGACACTCGCAAGGTGCCACTAGTTGCTATCCATACTAAAGAGATATGTTACTGATTTAATTTAGCTCTGTGTCATGGCAGTGTGTGCAGATGAATGGTGTGCGGCTTCGCTTCGTGGCACCAGTGCACGGAACTCCAAGCAGCCAATGCCTGCCGAGATCTGACAGATGATGCGAAAAGCGTTATGGAGGTCCACTGACACTTCGGCTGCACCAAACTCCATGCATTGCCGCCATGGAGGGAAGCAATACACCATTCAACTTAACACAGTGCCCACACAAATATGACACAGATCTGGATTGAAATCGGCAAAGTATCCGTTTCAGTGTGAGCTCTTCAAAGTGAAAGTATTGAGATGATGATGATATATAGTAATGCGTGTATTTCATGTCAAGTTCGGGGGTCGCACAATTTTTTTTGAGGACAGCCATCGGCCCACAGGCCACACTTTGCAACACATTATGCGCAATATTTGAAAAGTTCACATTCCGAGATCTCACGACGTTGGTGCAATGAAATCTGATGGACTTGTAATCTCCCATCAAATAAATATACCTCTAAAACAGAGTTTTATGTCCTTACCCTTTTCCTTTAAAGTGAAGCAGCAACTTGTTAGGGCTCCAGAGGTTCAGAGTTGGCGCGATGGCCCTGGTACCCAGCGAGCACCTCTCAGCTCAGGATCTGCCTTGTCATGTAAGCGTTTACATAACTTGTGTCGGCAGCCAGGCCTGTGAGACACTGTATTGGCTCAGTAGCATGAACTATAGTCTCATGTTGTTTATACAATCTGATTGCGGTTTACTTGACTGTCTGTAAGCAGGGTGCAGTTGTATGAGGGGGGGGGAGGGGCGGGCATTTACATAGTGATTTTTTATGAAAACTGATTTTATTTGTCACAGGAAATTAAAAACTTAAAATGAACTAAAGATATCAAAGCAGAACATGTAAACAGAACACTTAAAAATGTAAGGCATGGACCCTGTAGCTATCAGAGTCGCGCTTAATGGAGTTTGACATGCCACCTGATCACCGGGCTGTCAAAATCTGATTGGCTGTTCTGTAATACAAGGAGAAGTGTTGTTTACCGTGAAATGATAAAATTTGATGCTTTGTATCCTACAGTAATATCAAACAGCATGCCACTAATAATGCACTGAGGAACGTTGCCAAAGATCTGGCAATTGCAAAATATGAATTACATTTTTGCTTAAATTTGCCTTGAATGCCATGTCGAATAGCGTCATATCAGAGAAAACCTGATGAACTTCTGATGAGTGTGGATACTACCCAGTATATAATCTTTTATAATGATGCAAAATTTGTGGTCATTTTGGACGTTTTGGATTGTATTTTTGCATCTTTTTATTTTCATTTTGTAGTCAGTTTGCATCTCTTTGTAGTTGTTTTGCATCTATTCGTAGTAGTAGCTTTGCATCTCTGTATTGTTGCTTTGCCGTCGTATTATTCCAAGAAGTACGACTTCGTCCGTGAGTGTTCCGTCCAGTGTAATAATAGTTTTACGTTATTTTGGTACCATTTCATTGCTAACATTAGCTATCAGGATCCCAAACATATGCAAGCTAATTCTGTATAGCTGGTATTCTGTATATTGTACAAGATTAATAGTGTAAGGCGATGTTTACAGCGTAGGAGAGGTTTGTGTTTTTAATATATTTCTCTGAGCAGTATGAACAATTGTGTCAATGAAACCGAAATCAGCTCTTAGTCTCTTAGTCTTATCTCGTATCTCTAGCTGTAGCTAGTCTGTGTTACAACTCTATTACGTGAGTTGTCGGCCAGGGAAATCACAACACATATGATTACATTCATGTTACAAGGTAGACAATCCTTTTTCATCACTGACATAAGGAAAAGTATGCTAGACGTCGTTCTAGCGTTATGCACAACCATGCTATAGTTAGCCAAGCAAGTAGCAACTATAAAACTTAGAATTTACATAAATAGGCAGAATTACCTTTCGAGAAACAGGCAACTTCGGCGTTCCTTTTTAAAATCCTTGCTCCTTATGAGCTCTTTCCATTTTGGAAAAGCCACTCCAATATTAACTTTGGCCTTGTTGCTTTGCCTGTCACGTTGTCGTTTTAATTCTCTTTTTAACTTCCTTGGGGACTCCGTTATCTTCTCTTCCTCCCTGGCATTCGTCATGGTGCCACTGAGTTTAAAAGCGCGAAAGGCGGAGGTATGTCCCTCATTGGCTAATGTATTTTACAGATGGAGGCGCAACATGGCGGCTGTCATTCGAGCGAGTCGCTCGTATGTATTCTGAATGATTCTGAATGGCAGATTCTACACGTACAAGAATACTTTGATTAGTTGGTGGAAGTAATTACACACGCATAAGCACATATTTGTGAAAGAACAAAGGGTTTTTTGCTAAGAATCAAATCAAAAATGTACACAATGGAGCTTTAAGTTTCGAAATTGTCTCAATTTGCCTTAATATAAACACTACTATATTCTCAGCACCTTATTCTCAGCAAAGTATTATTATAACTTAGTCCTTTGTGTAATAGCTTTGACAACTTTGCTTTCACTCAGGATTGGATATACACTGTATGCCCTGACAGAACAGACTGACACCTCGTTCCACAGTAGATTATTTGTAGATGGGCGCCTGGCAGGCAGCAGCTGCCTGGTGGGGTGTGCTGGCACGGGGCCTCTGTGAACGTCTTGACAACCTTGTTTGAGGCAGCCATGTGCACGTTTCTGTCTTAGGGGGTGATCCATGTTGAACAAACACACCATTCAACTCAGAGCTTGGACCCTTGCCCTGCAGCCATATGCAAAACATTACAAAGCAACACAAGAGCATCATATGATCCTCAGCAGGGGAGCGTCAGCAGAAAAGGAACCCCACCCGGCAGGCATGTATCAGAGGTGAAATCAAGTTGTCACATAGCATTTGAAAGTGATAGTGACATAAGGAAGATACCAGGGACAAGTTTATTGATCATGAGATTTTCATTAGGAAAAGTTTAGCAAGAAGAGACTCACACACAACATTCATCTAGAATGACCATAATAAAAGCATAGCAAAGCATGTTCGAAGAAATTATTTTGACTTCAGTTGTTAGAGGCTCTCAGCGTATGCAGTGCCAAAATGTGCAGATAAACAAGCACACATTCAGCTGTTATACAATGCAAATAAGTATACAAAAGTTCACTGTAGTTCATTGTCCCAGTTAACTGCATTTCTTTACTTCTTTACTTCTCCACTTTGATAGATAGTGCTGTCCAGAGGCTTCAGCTATTTTTGAGCAAAGGGTTGTAGATCTAACAAGAAGAACATAACAGCATTATGAGCTTGGTTTGGATTGTTTTAGTCTGGCATTCAGCAGTGTGCAGTGATCCAAAGACTGTTGAACTGAAGGATCATCACTGACATTATATGTTTAAAGACCTGAGGGACCATGAATTGACTCACTAAGGAGCCAACATCTCACTGTATCCTGTAAGATAAAATAGTGCAACATTCAGTCATCTTTCTAATCATTCAATAACTCTCTACTTTTACCATATAGCCTGTGGTCCACAGCAGTGTTGCCATGCCTTCCTCTAAGGGTAATTGCTGTTGACATGTGGATAAACACACCCAACAGCACAGCTTGACACCGACTCCTGGGTCAGGACAAATGCTTTCCATATAGGGTAACTGAGAGGCAGGACCACAGGGTAGAAGTAGGTAGTAGCGTCAAAATATTTAGAGTAAATATATTTGATTGTTATCACTGTTTTCAGTGATACGGTCTACTGTTTACTGGGTAAGTCTGTGCATAAGTTAAGAACGTTTTTTCATGGCACACTCTATGTGACTGGCAAGATGAAATTATTAGGTGCATCATTTTTGGAAATAAATACATTTTGAATTAATGAGCATTTGCACCACACTGTTATGGTTTTATCATTGCCATTCGTCTCTGCGTTTGTCTCAGCAAGTAAAACAACTGGAATTTGTGACACAAAACTGAAGACTGCATACGTGACTTGGACTTGACTGCAAGGAACCCTAACTTACTTAAAACGTGACTCCTTAAGACTTGGCTTGACTTGACACCTAAAAGCACATTCAACCTTTGAGTCTTACAATGTGTTCTGGTGAAACTGCCTCTTGTGTGTACGTGCATTTTGTCCTTCTTCCAGGTCTTTGTGGTAGAAAGGAGGTAGGGTAGTTCAGGTCCTAATGTTTGCACTCTATTTACTCAATACTGCCATTCTGTCTCTCCATAGTGTAATTTCACTGCAGTAGTTGTTTTCTATCTACTTTGTACATATAGTCTGACTACAATCTATTGCATGTCTTTCTGTCCTGGGAGAGGGTCGCCCCCTCTTTTTTGGGTCTAAGGATAGAGGATATTCTATGCTGTGAATATTTTAAAACCATTGGAGACATGTGTGTGTGAGTCATTAAATGAACTTGGTCTCATTAATGTTAAAAAATACATTGTTCATTTAAGATGGTTTTGAATGACAAAAAAGGAATAGTTTGACATTTTGTGAAGATGAGAAGGTTTTTGTACGGATTGACAAATGAGATATATGGTGTTGATTAGTGAGCTTTAGGGGTGTTGGTAGGCAGATTGTATGACCTTTAGATGGAGCCAGCCAGGCGAGCTGGCCCCCCCGTCTTTGTTCTTAGCTAAGCTAACTTGCTGCTGGCTGTAGCTTAATGTTTAACGTACCGATATGAGAGTGGTATCTTTTCATCTAACACCACACCAGAAAGCGAATAAGCCTATTTCCCAAACTATTCTTTTGATACTTGAATTAGACTTGCCTTTGAATACTTAAAAGCTGCACCATTTGTTAGTACAATGATGATAATGTAAAAGTCATAATCTGTTTTATTTTTATTGTTCATCATTTGCATTACTATAAAAGATGTACATCATTATTTACTTACCCACACGTTAATGTCAAAACCAGTGACATTTAAATAACTGTTAGACGCACAGTGATTTAGCCCCCACAGCTCCATCTCAGCCTTCTTCCAGACTGCTGTAGTAATGCTGCCACAAAACAGCATAAAATGTTTATCACATTTCTCAAACTAGCTCATGTCCCATAATCAGATGTAGCAAAACAATTGCGCTGCAGGTTTATTCATTATCCTATCTATTTCCCTCGGTGATATGCTATTGTAAAAGGCAATGGCAGTTACACCAGTCCATGTCACCAGAACAGTTAGTGAGGAAAATAATGAGGTATTCAGGGACATTTGACGGACATTTTATGTTTGTCTTCTTTTCTTTCTCTAGATTAGCATCAGCAGTTGGAGAGGTGGCAGTGACTGACTTGCCTGGTATCAGTCAAAACTTCAGGGGACTTCTGACTTGGGTGAGTAGAAAAGTCCTGAAAAAATAAAATGTTCCTGTAATTGACTTTGACACAACAGTTTTTTTAATATGTGTACATACAGTATATTGTAAAATACTTTATTGCACTGTATTTGTGCTCAGAGGAAGCCCCCCATTTTACCACTATACAAAGACAGAGAGAAGTAACCTGCAGAAGTTAAGAAAAAAAAAGTTTGTAGTTTGAAGCTGTTAGCCAAACGGTTTATCAGATACAAACAAAAGCCTTGCTTTTATGCTTTTAGGTAGATTATTAATAAATGTCACAGATTTTACACACAATCAAAAAAACAAAAATACATTTCGCTCTTCAGCTAACTGTGAATGTGCTTCTTCAATAAATTAATCTTTGATTCAATACAAGCTTGTTTTATTCTTGTGTAACTGTCCATGGGTTTTGCAGATCATAAGAAATATTACTGCATGTGTTTGTTCAAGTGGTGAGTGGCATATGTTTTATTTTTATCTCAGGAACCATCATTTAGTATTGATTTACTGTAACGCTTGTGTTTTGTTCAAATTTGCTTTGCTTTATAGTTTGGCACCCCAAAGACCCACTGCTGTGTAATAAAAAAATAATAATAAAGATAGCTTAACTCCTAGAACAGAAATCCAAATAGACTTCTTTGCGGTTATGAGAAAATCCATTTTATTTAACCTTGTTTTACTGCTGACAGAAGTGCAGCATTTTCAGACCTGTGAAACATGAATCATCATTTTTATATGTAATTCTCTTAAAATCAGGAAAAGTCATGAAGTATCAAGGTGTTAAAACTATTTTAAGCAGTTTCTTGAGCTGTTACCTAGGGCCCAGGCTCTCCAAGACCCCAAGAACATCATGTTATAAGTGTAAATCATATTTTCTCCAGGAAGGAGAAGGAAGATGGGTATATATTTTATCTTTATCTTATTCCACAGCCACAAGCACCTCATTTAAAAATCTTTTTTTGTGGTTTGTAGAAGAAACATCTATATATACTGAACATTCTGGCAGTTACTCTGTGAGGCACATTAGTTCCCTTAGATAAGTGTTGTAATTGCTGCTGACAGTAAATCTGCAGAAATATTGTGAATTTTTGAGGACAGTAGATGTTTGCCATGATGTGATGCCCTTATCAATAACCATATATGGTCGTTATGAAGCATGTATTGGCGCTTGTGAAAACAGCATTTCAAAGCGAGCCTTCCATCATTTCCATTACTATGGGGAGTTCAGATGATTACAATTGATCTTCCTTCAGAGAGGATACAATCCAAGCGTAAGGGAAGAAAAAAAAATCCTCATTATTGTAGAAATAGGATCACTGTAGCCATGGTTCAATTGCCAGTCGATTTTCATCACATATCCATTGTGCAACTCAATATAGTTTCCCATACAAATGTGCAAGAATTCAAGAACAATGTGCTATAATTTTCTTGTGGGACATAATCTATGCTGACCTAGAAATCCATGCATATTAAAATGGCAAATTAATAGCGGACAGTGCTGAAAAGCAGAGAGTTCACTAATTAATCCTTCATTTTTTAAAGTTTTTTTTTATTGTGCATTCACATCCTAGGATCACTGCATTAGCTGTAGTTGAAATCAATCACCATCCATTCTACAAAGTTTCCAATCTGTTCAGTTTGAGGTTCATCTAATGCAACACAGCAAATCAAAACACTGCATCATGTTTTTCTCATCTTCAAAAAGCACCTGCATATATTCAGCTAAGGATGAACTGAAAAGCAGGGAGTCTCAAAGCCCATCATTACAGTTACTTAATATTGTGGTTTGGTTATATAATTATGGTGAGTTGTCATTTTTAAAGTGCATGCTTTCTACTTACTGTAGCATTGAAACTCCAGAACATTAAAGCCCTGTTGTACTATCAAGAACATGCTGTAGTGCAGTGCAGCTGTTTACAGTCTTTCTACCATTGTTAGCTATGTAGTATAAACTGTTTAAACCTTCACTAATATAGAGCCTGTAAAGCATTGCTGGAGCAGAGTGTGACTGCAAACATGCAGGAATGTTAACTTAAGCAAAACTGTAAACCAACCATGAATAAAGCACGTTTATAATAAAATATGACATTTATAATCAATAAATATTTAAGGTGGTCCCTCCAGCTTTGACCTAATGTATAATTAAAGCATTTTACATGAAATTCATAATTATGTTATGACAATAGAGGACATAACACAAACACTGACTATCTATTTGCTTATGAAGTATAACATATTGATCTTATACTGCTGCTCGGGGCGTGTTTTAATCAAACAAGCATATGGAGCGTTGGACAGTCCTCAACTGCATGTCAGTGTGGAATTTTCTGTTGAAAAACGTAAAGCTGAACTTTAGTTTGACCGTGTTTAATACACCCATCAATATGAAATGATTGCATTTCAGAGGAAGACATGGAGTCACTAAATTCAACAGAGTTCATCCTCTGGGGAGCACAAGTGCTTTTTTATACAGTATTTCCTGGAAATCGTCCCATTACACTGTGAGCATTCTTGTGTATGAGTGGATGAGCAGCCTGCCATGTTGGTGCTAGGTAGAAGAAACTAGGTCAGAGAGTCATCATAATATTAGGATTTATCCTCTGGGGACCATGCATACTCACAGTTTATTAGCCATTATGGATTGATTTATTGTGTCAAAAACAGACATTTGAGCAAAGGTTGGTGTTAGAGCTTACCAAATGTTTAAAATAATAATAATAATGGTTTGTTCTGTAAAGGGCATGAATGTCAACATCATCAGGGTTATTTTCACAGATTTTAGAAAGCTTACATGATAATACCCTAATGGAAAAGACTGTTGATTGCTAGACTGTCTAGCAAGATTTGCTTCTTGCTTGAAATCAACCCTCCCAAACCTGAAGGATTGAAGTCCCCGTTGGTGACTATAGTGGTGATAAGAGAGTTTCTAGTTAAGACCTGAAAGGCCTGTTTACAATCTGGCTTTTTTCACATGGCACATGCCCCAAAGGCAAAGGCAAGTAATGACAGGGTTGGATCTTCTTTTATTCAAAGATGAACTTTGAATAAGGATTTATCAAGTTCAGTTTGCAATGACAAAAACGCAGATGTTTTAAAAAGGAGCCAATTGTTTTAAACTGACTAAAACTATAATTTGACAGTATGTTACCATCCAATCAATGTACTTAATGTACATGTTTTACCAGTTGATAACAGTAGCTTAGCAATAGGATATATCACATCATCATTTTCTTTGATGATTCCTTAAATGTAAATGTAAATGTGTCGTGTAGTGTTTAGTAGGTGGAGAGAGAAGTGTCAGTATGGATCTGTTGTCGGAAGGTTTGAATGAATGATTTGGACAGCCTCTCTTCAACATCAGCAAGAACAACAGACTAAAGTCCGAATGCAGTTTGAACCAAAACAATAGCATTTAAGAAGTCTGAAGGCTTAAGAGGAAAACAGTGCTGTAACAAAATTTTACTTTGCTGTACTTTAACAGTTAAAAAATGAATGAGTACCTCAAGTATTCTATTAGTATTTTTACTTACTTAAATGGCACAAAAGGAGGCATTAAATCTATCACAAAAAGCAATAAAGCGTCTGCATATAATGAATTGTTCTGTAAACGATTATGCAAACGTCAAGTGAAATGAACACAAAATTAGCTGCATATTGTGATGAATGTATCTGTGTTTAGTCACAACAACATTCACTTAATACAGATGTAATCACTACAAAATTCCCTTCATACAGAAATGAATAAGGAAGCCTATTATAGATAGACTTTTTATTACCATCTCAGAATAGCAATAACATAGGCATCTTTACCAATGAAAAAGAGAAAGTTGAGACACTGAGACAATGAAATAATCTGAGAGTGAGTCATTCTAGAAAAAAATGTAACATCATTCTTTTGCCATAAAGTATTTATGAAAAGCGTACATCCTGAACCCTGTCTGGTCTGATCCAGTCTATATAATTAATAGTAAAGTTGCAGAACCTTAGAGAAGATCTCATTGTCCACATCCAACAGCTGGGCTTTAGAGGTGATATCCATTTAAAAAGATTGTATAAGTAGAGAATGATAGCACATTTGACCTAAAATAGTGCCAAACAATTTTTAACTGATTTTCTTTTTTTAAGAGGAACCTAACAGAGCTTGAAGGTTTCTCATTCTGCACAGTCAATGAGAGAGATTCGCTGATGGCTTCAGTCATTTCTCTTGAGGTGATACACTGATTTAATGCCATCTGGTTAGAATCATAGAGGTTTGGCAACAAAATGTAACTTGAAAAGCCTTTTGAATAATCGACCCTTACTTTTAAGCTTTATATATTGGTTTGTAAAACTGACAAAAGCAGTATTCTTTTTATCGACCTAGGCTGCTATTTGCCAGACATATTCTTGAGACCAGCTATAGATAGATGATTAAGAATGGTGGAGAGAACAACACCCAATTTGCTGCCACTTTTGTTCAGGGTTTTGATTTTTTTTTATAGCATTTTGTCCCTTACAATCCAAGGGATTTTGTCATCCAACACAAATGCCAACATTAAAAAAACTGAAAAGAAAACTCATGCATGCCATTTTTTAGCATAATGAAATTTCCATCAGACATCAGTTAGGGGTCATTTTGACCCAGGATACAGCAAAGCATTATTTTAACATCTTCAAACATTTAATTTAACATTGAGGATTAAATCATTGTCCTTTGTATGTTTGTGAGCAGGCATTTGTAGGAAGACAAGGGTGATAGAGATTAATGTTTTGCACTACTCATACCTATACTCTATGCATGTGCACCACACTGTACAATAAATGAAGAATCAATCTGTACTCATGGCATTATGTGAATAAATTAAATGATGGTAGGCTAATATACAGATCTGCTTTTTTAAAGAGCAGTCATTAGCGTCTTATTTTACCGACGGCTTGAATACTTGGACCACTGAGATAACATATGCAGAGGACACAAATTGCGACACTGCAATCTTTCCACTTCTACAATACATAAATCACAGCAAGACAGAGTGGGGAGGGAGAAGCTAATGGAGCAAGGATCACAACCATGTCATTTCTCAGACAGGTTTACAAGGCATTGAGTATACAAACTTTTTTTCCACACACCTTCTGTAACTTACTGGCAAACACACCTGGACAACGAATTGGAAACTATCTTCATGAGCTTAGAACATGTATTATGGTCATTGAGGATATACACTGAAAATGGACATATCTGCACTTCTGCTCCCGATACCCCTGGAATGTCACTCTCATTGTGTACTCAAAATGATTCTCCCATACACTACAGACAAAGGATTTACACATAGCCTGTAGAGGTATTGATGATATCATGGGTTTAAATGCTTTTAAAAGCTTTTTATCACTTCTGACAAAGACGTATTTCACATTTGTTTGCTATAACTTACGCTAAAGTGTCCAAAATCATAAAAACAGAAATCGGACCATATAAGCAGCATTTATATGTTGTCAAGGTAGGGCTGTGATGTATAAAATCTTTAAGTATCTAAAGTAACTATAGCTGTCAGGTAAATTAAGTGGAGCAAGAAGTACAATATTTCACTCTAAAATACAGTGGAGTAGAAGTTGAAAGTAGCATACTCAACTAAAGTACAAGTACCTACTTGGGTACATTTACCCAAGTACAGTACTTGCTTATGCAAAGAATTATCGTGTGTAATTAGATGCATATATCAGAAACCAAATCCCATCTCTTATTAAATATGACATTTTGAATGCTCATTTTCCCAGAGAGCACATTTTAAATGGCAACAAATATGAAAAGATGTAAATACCAGCCCATTATTTAAATATCAGTAGGCCTACATAATTTAAGATAGAGTTAACATTCTTGAGTGGTCCTTTGTATCTTTACCCTTTTCCACACATTCAGGATGAACCAGTGCTTTTATTTTCAAAGTCAGTGTGTAACAAGATAAACAACGCTTCCCTCCAGAGTATTGATTTCTCTGTGTCACAAACAGATGCTCTGTCATTGGCTCTGACTCACAATCATATTAACTTGACAACAAGGTGAAGGCCATGTTATAACTGAATGACAGCTTGTCTCCTCTAGATACAAATGGATTCACATTTCTTCCTCTTACTCCCTTCTTAGTACACACACACACACACACACACACACACACACACACACACACACACACACACACACACACACACACACACACACACACACACACACACACACACACACACACACACACACATTTGTAATAACTGCTGCAAATAATTTCAGTGTTAGTTAATAATATAAGATGTATTAACGAAGCGTATTCATATTGCATGCTGTGTTGATTTTAATTCCATAAGTCTTCTGTTTGTGTAAACGGGATTTTCCATTGCTATGTCTATTATGGGTTATGATTTGACGCTGCTTGACAGTGTGCAGACTGTATGGGCCAGATTTACACTCTTGTTCCGCCTGTTGTTTCTGTGTTCTCCAAACAGATGCTCCATCAAATCTCTTTATACTTGGCTGAGCAATGGGAGTTACCACTGTCACTCCATGGCCCCCATTCAAATGCTTCCAATGTATAAGCTGTCATTCACCATGATGGCTTTCATGAGGGTGTGCAATGTGTTTGTGCCGGTCCTGCTTGCTCCTGAACATATGCCAGTGGGCTCGTTTTTGCATGTCTCTTTGTTTGGAAATTTGTTTTAAATTCCTGCCAGTAACCAGTAATATGTGTGTGTTTATTCAAATCTGTTCTTTATCCAAAAATGACAGCGCTGGTTGTCAAAATGTCCTCTCATACTTCAGCCGGTCATTGGAATTTTGTTATCCGGAGGGCTTTGCAGATCAATGCCTATGGCTGTACAACACAGGCCAAAAGCTGGATGAAATATGAATACTGGTATGGGTTGTTTGGCGTTCACTTATAAGGCTCTTCTATAGGCCTGTTGCAGAACATCAACAAACATCAAAAAGAATAAGCTGCTCTATCCCCAGCTCAAGCTCTCCCATCCCACCTGTGATAGACTTTTAAGTTGAAGTGCTCATATTATGCTCATTTTCAGGTTCATAATTGTATTTAGAGGTTGTACCAGAATAGATTTACATGATTTAATTTTCAAAAAACATCATATTTTGTCGTACTGCACAGTGTTGCAGCTCATCATTTCACCCTGTGTGTTGAGCTCTCTGTTTTAGCTACAGAGTGAGACATCTCACTTCTGTACTATCTTTGTTGGGAGTCTAACATGTGCAGGTTAGTACTGCTAGCTTGTCAGTTGCAGAGTATGAGGGAGTGCCATGCTAGCAACTAGGCGAGCATTATAACGTGTTACAAAGTGATGCACGTTCGTCACGGAAGTAAATGTGGGACTACTACAGAGCTGTTTGGAGCAGTTTGTGAACAGTGTTTTCTCTGGAAGATGGTAACTCCCTTTGGGGTGGACTTTGGACTTTTTCACTTTGTAAACCTATAACATGCACAAACAGATATACTGTATAACACAATAAAGGAAAGGGGAAAAGCCAAAAAACATAATATGAGCACTTTAAGATAGACCAAAGTCTGACACTGTGGGCCACCCTCAGACAAAATAGAGACAACTCTGCCCCCCACCCTCCTTGTAAACAGGAAATAGGCCTATAATGCAACCATAAGTTGGCCGAATTAGTCCTGTTCTGCATTGTGTCCATTAATGTACAGACAACTATCACTAGATTACTTTAATACTGAAGAAAACCGAAACATTGGATGATTCTCAGGCAAGTTCTGGAGCGTTTTAAGTCAAAAATTTTAAGCTGATTTATGGATGTTTATTTGCGATGGGTATCGAAGATAATGATGTCCTAGGAGCGTGTAAGTCACACTTAATCTGAAATGTATGTGTATAATGTATATGTGGTCAGATTTGACTGAGTTTTTCATAAAGGGGGCCATTCGTGACTCAAATTGCAGGCCAAACATACATTGGGACCAAATCATTGGGGCCAAATCAGCAGGCTGAACTACAATGACACTGTTGGTTGTTCTTAGAATGCCGGCTGGGTACCTTTCACCTCACACAGTAGGATATCTTTTCTTCACCTCGTGCCTCAAAGTTTTAAATTATTATTATTTAGTCATGAATATTGACTAGATTTGCCACCATGTTTTAAAGGGCTTTAACTGACTGAGTAATGTCAGCCACACAGCAATATAAAATTTGCTAACATTAGACTGTTGAGCCAAAAACCCCTGAGTGTATTCAATTGACCAAGGGTGTGTATTATTTATTGTACTTTCTTTTTTAATTCAACTTTTTATTTGTAGGATGAAGATTGTGATTATTTTTAGCAGTTACATTGCCTTGCTTTAAATCCCAAAACTGCAGATTATCTCTCTGGAATTCATTTAGAAGGCAATGGCAATGTGGATGCTTTTATAGTAATTTGACACCACTTAAATCACATTAAAATGGCTAAAACCTTCCACGTTATGAATTAAAGTGACAATTTAAAGAGATAGTATGTAATTGCAAAATGAGTTGTCTTTTGTGCAGCACAGTGTTTCTCTTGACTGTGTCCGTACTCATGACACAGTCTGTCTTCAGCACATCTGTCTTTACTCACACTGTAAAGCTGACATCATCTTCACACACACACACACACACACACACACACACACACACACACACACACACACACACACACACACACACACACACACACACACACACACACACACACACACACACACACACACACACACACCCGACGCAGGCCTTGTAGACACTTCTAGAGCATGGGGATGGAGGAGGGGGTAAAGAAATCAAAATCAACAGCAGGCATCTGTTGAAACAACTGACAGGATCCAGGATGCAGAACCCCAAAGCAGGAACATTGAAGGTCATTGGAACAAAAGAAAACAAGTCTTTCAGGCTGCAAGCAAATGGGACCACTTTTTAGCCATCTTTACTTTTTTCTTTTTCTTTTTCATCTTGTTCCACATAAATCACACTAATAAGAGTTAGGCTTGATCACCAAGGATACAGATAAGAAAATGGCTGAGATGTTGCACTCTGTTGTCAAGGAAACTGGTCAAAATTGGCCGGGTGGCCTTGGAGGCTCACAGTAAACTGCTGAACTAAACCATATATGCAGCACACGGAAACCTTGAGAGATAAAATCTTCTTCCTCTGCTTTATTTAGTGTATGTCTTCACTTGCATGATGCTTTAAATCTGACAGACATTTTCATTGGTGCAAATACACTACAGGTAAGAACAGGAAAAATGATATTTTTTTATTGAATGTATTTACAGTAGGCTTCCTTTGACATCTGTAAAGAAGCAGCTTAATGAGAGATTATTTACAGATTTGGTAACAATAGACATCTTATACTGTAGTTTTTTTATTTGCAGCTTGTAGAGGACAAAACATATTTAGTATGTTTTACAGTAACATAAATTAATACATTAACAGTTGTATTACCTGTTGCAAGAATCCATAAATGTGGTTACTACTACCTTGTCTTAATTATTTCTTAACCTTATACTCGTTTATATGAAATGGACAATCAAGTGCTGCCTGAATGCATATTCAAAAATACAAATGATCCGTTACATTCAAGAAGGACCATCTTTAAAATCTTGGAAAAAATACTCTTCATGCAACTGAAAACAGTGACAGCTGAGATACTGCTCACATGAAACAGTCACTTTAGGGATAAAATATTGCTGTGAGTTTGGGTATAGAATAATTCACGACTGGTGAGTATGTGTCAGTGTGTGTGTGTGTCACAGGCACAGAGGACTCACACCTGTGAAAGAAACTGCGAAACATAATAATGTGAGATGAGTATACACATCACAATAAGCATGATTACAGCCTGTCATGCTGGAATTGAATCTTCTCTCTACATCTTTTGCAAAATATGTGTTCAAAATCTAAATATGATGTATTTCTTTTAGGTGGATTTTATTATTAACTCACATTCCGTTCCCTCAATTAATGAGATTTTGCTCTCTCTGGAAGGCAATTAAACAATGGACCCTGTGTTCCCATCCCTGCCAATATTCTGACAGTTCTCCTTTATCAACACACAACTATCTAATACCAATTACTGTCCGTCTTTTCAAATACATGCAAATTAAAGTTGCAGCAAATTAACTGGCTTTCCAGCTTAACCAGAGCACTGAAGTGTGGACCCACTGCTTCTATATCTTTTATGTTGTCATTATTTCATCCTCCAGTCAAAGCCAGTTTGTTCTCAAGGGTAATATGATGGGAAGGAGATTAATCTGACCCAACTTGTAATGTCTGATTCAGCTGAGACTGTGTATCTGTTATGACCAAGGGAACTTACAAATTAGTATTTCTGTGAGAGAGAGAAAGAGGGAGGGATAAAGTCTTACTATAGATGTAAACGTGATGAAATACATGACCAGAGCACTTTCTGTAATCATCATCAGCTTGTATTTAATACAACTTCCTTCCAATGATCTAGCCCCCTCTAGTGTGTAAAGAAATGATCACGTAGGAGACTCCTGTCTGCAAGGTCTTCTTAAGACACTCATACATTGTACATGCAACTGACGGTTTCAGTGTATTATTTAAATATAGCAACATTTGTAACATATTTTAAAGACTGCAGAGAATTGCTCTTTAAAAGTAATACAATCTCATTTTAATGTCAGGTCACATTTTGGCTGTGTGGTTATCCTCATCCCCCCCCCCGTCAATTTGTGCCCTAAGCTAAAGCAGCTAATAGTCTTTGCTTCTTGCTCTTCTGTTGCATACATTTGCTTTTCTAATCAGCCAGGTCCTCCAACATCACAGAAATAGGCTCTTTCAAACCACTAGGGGGCACTATGAAACAACCCAGCCATTAGCAAATTAGCAGGGGGGTCATAAGAGATGGTTATTTCTCCGGCAGTAGCTGTTTGTTGCTGTGTTACTGAAAATGAAATTCAAAACAAACAGGTCTGTTTGGTAAATGTCCCCCTCATTCTCCCCTGCAATTTCTCTGATTCGGCCTTGTACCACTTTTTTCCTTTCCCTTTTCTATTTTTTTTTCTTTCTAAACCAACCGGTGGTTATGTTGTCTGGAATATGCTAATACTCTATGCACTGGCAACTCCCTGGGTGAAGATCACTTATTAAAAGCATAGTTGGGAGGGTTTATGCAAATTGAGTCAAATCAAAGCAAGCTTTCCCTTGGTTGGTTACCTCTTTGCATATTGTGAATTTGAGACCAATATTTAATTCCTGATATTCCTTTTTTGTGGAGCCTGTGTTAATGTTGAATTCATGTTGTTCTGCTTTGCTAGTGTGTTGCTGCAGACAAACAGTTTGCTTGTCTGCAAAAGGAGAAGTTTCATTTCCTGTTGAGTGGATTGACAGATTTGTTAGAAGGAAAAGATGGATAATATCCACTGTGGCCAAAGGCTGCCATGAAGTAGTCTGACACAGACACTGATTAAGCCTCTTGAGATCTGAAAGGGATTGTGGGTCTTAGTTGAGAGAGAAAAAGAGAAAGAAACAAAAAGAGAGGAGTGAGTAGGCTAAAGAACAAAACTGCAAATTGGATTGGATGAGATGCATGTGTCCTGTGGGTGTGCTGGCTTTTTTGTAACATGTTGTTCATATTGGACCAACAATCAGTTCTGCTTCCTTAACTCCAGACTATTAGGTGCAGGAGAGAAGGGATAAGCATATCTTAGATCAACAATGGGGAACAACATTTGGGATAATGTGCTGGATTGTTTGTGGGCAGTGTTGACTTCTGATCCCTGGTCATTATTTAGGAGAAAGTCATACTTTCTGAATCAGCCGTGCTCGTTTTGCATACAGCCACATATTGTAATGAAGGATTTAATTGGACCTCTTGCCATGCATATGGGTTCATGTATACCACAGTAATGCAAACACACCTGACTTCTAAAATCACCCCTGACCTTTAGCGCACCTTGTGCTGTGCTAACGTAGAGTGCAAAGGTGAGTCCTCTATGTTCCATATTTATAATTTGGCAGTAAATTAAGTAAAAAGACCAGAGGTCAATGTCTTCCCTCCAGGCAAATATGCAGACTCTGCAGTCTTGTGTTGGGTACTAAATATCACCAGGTGATCCTATTACTGGTTTAGGTTGTTGTCAAATTGGGAATTTTGATCTTAAAGAGTAAGGACATCAGTTATTACTCAAGCGTTCGCTTCAGCCAAGCAGCGAGATTGATTAAATATATTGAATGTTTGCTCATGTTTTTAGAGGCAGAAAGGCACATAGTTTTACGAATGGCTTTAGAGTTAAGAATAACCCATCTTTGTCCCGTCAACATGAATGCAATCTTTGATGAAGACAACTCATAAAAGCATACATGGCTCATTGACAACAAGCCATAATTCCATTGACATCCATTGACATTCCATTGTCTTATTTTTTTCACTAGAGTATACTTGTAATGAGCTACCTTGAACTATATCATGCTATTATATTAAAGGAGAAGCATGCTCCCTGGAGTATTACGGATATACACACTACATTCAAAATGGATGGAAAATGTATGTTTGTGCAACATTTGAATATTGTTTTGATGTGAATAAGTGCATTGTGTGTGTGTGTGTGTGTGTGTGTGTGTGTGTGTGTGTGTGTGTGTGTGTGTGTGTGTGTGTGTGTGTGTGTGTGTGTGTGTTTGTGTGTGTGATGTCTTCACAAAAATTTTTTGTTTAGATTATTAAATTAGACAGTTGCATTCCTCCGTGTCTTTGTGGGCCAATTCAGTAAGGTTTGGACTATAAGGCGATCACTTGAGCACATTTCAGCATTTAACCCGAGCATAAACCCCATCAGCGCTGTAGAGGCAGCTGTGGATGATTCCTTAATCCAACCAGACACTGGGAGAGGGATTCATAAAGACACAAAGGCTTCCAACAGCATCCTCCCTACTGCACACTAGCAGGGATAACATCCCGTAACGTGAATGCAGAAGGGTTTGCTGATTGCAAAGTCTTATTGCAATATTAATCAATTACAGAGAATAAAAAGCTCATTTTTATGCCTACCATGGGTGGCTGGCGTGCTGACTTCCTGTAGTCTTTCTTCACTGGATAATATGAGGTTTGTGCTCCATTGTACGAAAATAAAATTATCCTGTTTCACTTTGATATTTGCATATTCACTTAAAAACAACAAGGTACTTATGCAGTGGCATAGTAGCTACATCATACATACAAGTATAGCATATTGAATGTTTGCTGGACTCCTGTTGATATAGTTACACAGAATCAGCCTTGCATTAATGGTGAACGCAGTCCAATAATGTCTCAGTCTGGATGAAAGCAGCCCCCCATAAAAACCATCAGAGGGCAATCGATGTGCTTTCATCCCCAGGACGGAAATTGCACTCATATGGCTCAGACTCTATGAAGGTCTCCCATCCAAGCCAAATCATTAACATCAAACTTGCAGGAAAGGAATCAAAATGTCAGTCTGCCATGCAATGGGCAGATGAGTATTGCCTCTATTTCTTATACAATTTCATTCTCATCATATCTTCTCCTAGCATAGCCTACTGTAGGCCTATTTCTCACAGCATCATTTGACTTTATTGAAAATGGAGAGTTTTGCATGTTGAACTTTTAAAAAAAATAATTAACAAACATACACTCTCTCAAATAAGCTACATGGCTCTGGGTTCCCTAAAGACTTCATTACATGAGGTATACATGGTTAATTCATGTTAAATGGTTGATTTATCTGAAGTACAGAATCATTTTTTCCCCACTTACCTCGAGTTATGTCTATGTAGATAGTTTCGGCTTTATTTACCTATTTCTGAGATATTTGCTGCCACCCCAATTGAGATGAGTGATATTTCTGTTCACGGTTAAAATTGCCTTTACTTTATGGCGTCAGGATTATGTCATATCTCACAAGCGCGATAAAACACTGTCAAAAAAACAGAAAAACACTTTTCTTTCGGATGAGCAGAAATCTACTTTGAGAGCACAGTTTACCTTACGAGAGTGTATGCCTTTCAGCGCTCGCAAAGCAGACATTTGCGGGCGTGTGGTGGCTGCTCTGTGCGCGTCCAAAAGCCAGGGTCTGTCATGGTATGTGGTTGTGTCAGTGCCCTTGGCAAAGGTAACTTGCACTTCTGTGATGTCACTATTAATGCTGAAAAGTACAGAGATTTTGGAGCACAATATGCTGCCTTCAAGAAAACATCTTTTTCAGGGACGCCCATGCATATTTCAACAATATAATGCAAAACCACATTCTGCACACATTATAGTAAGTCCTGGCTGCGGAGGAAGAGGATACGGGTACTTGACTGGCCTGCCTGCAGTCCCGACCTGTCTCCAATAGAGAATGTGTGGCGCATTTTGAAGCGCAAAATGCGACAACGAAGACCCCGTACTGTTGCCCACCTTAAGACTTGTTTGCAGCAAGAAGGGGAAATTACACCTGAAACACTTCATCACTTGGTGTCTTCAGTCCCTAAACGTCTTTTAAGTGTTGTGAAAAGGAATGGCAACATTACAAAGTGGTAAATGCTTTACTGTTCCAACTTTTTTTGAAATGTGTTGCAAGAACCAAAATAGGAATTTTGTTTTTTTGAAAGAAAAACAATAAAAATCATGAGGAACACATTAAATTATGTGCTGTTGTCTGCAATGAAATACAAATCAAAATACATTTAGAAATCACTACTTTCTTTTTTTATTTGTGTTTTCCATATTGTCCCAACTTTTTTTGATTTGGGGTTGTACTTAGCTTTCCTGAACATTTCATTTTACTAAGGTTTGTAGACATTTGGAATACTTTAAATTTGTTTCTGGGGAAATTCCAATATAGCTCATAGTGTGTGAGTTATGAATTCCACAGTGGAGGTGCCGCTATTAGTTCTTGATAACTTCTTTATAACTTGACTTATGCGTATAATTGCATCTACTGGTAGAAGGAGGTTTAGTCAATTCACCATCAACTGCTAAGCACTCAGGATTAGTAACCTTGTCTAGTATTATACTTCCAGCACCAGGAAGGGGTTACACTTAAATTAAGGTTAGGGGACTTTTGTCGTCATGGTTTCAACAATAACCCCCTTGGTTACAGTTAGGGAATGACTGCATAGTTTTTCTCTGTTTCATGCACGCGTGGAATATGTCTCCCTAAAATCAAATCTTTTAAAAAGCCACCAGAGGATACCTATTTTAAGTCCTGACCTGCTGCATATATGCATGCGTAGCACATAATATTTTTCTCCCACCTATGTCTCCGAGATCTTTTTAAAAATCATGAATAGTGTCGCAATATATTTGTCAGGACATTGTCTGCTGATTCAAAGCACAGTCAGACCAAAGAAGAATGTCAATTTATTGGAAAGGCTGTGAATGTTCAAACTGTTTATTAAAGCACAGTTGCATTCACGGTATAGCATTCATCCTGTTGATCATCTGGCATTCATGTTAAGTTCAATGTGTGCCAAGGACTTCTGTGATGCATCCCACAAACACAAAGATACATACAACACAAACACAAACTCTCTCTTTCTTCCTCTCTTTCTTTCTCTCTGCCTGATCACATTTCTTTCTCTCTTTGTGCAAACCTCTGAAGCTGTTTTAATAATAATAATAATAATAATTTATACTTTATTAATCCCGCAAGGGAAATTACAATGTTTTCACTCTGTTGTTATTACACACATTACACACAGGCCTGAAATACACACACATGCTCAATACCTATTAGTGGTGGGCCGTTATCGGCGTTAACGTGCTGCGTTAACGTGAGACTCTTATCGGGCGATAAAAAAAATATCGCCGTTAATCTATTCTCAAAGTTGGGTTGGGAGCTGGTTCTATAGGCTACTACGCAAGCTATGATGACTTTCACCTTGATATGTTCGCGCGGATGTATACAGCCTACTGACTGTAAAACAGTTCATCACGTCCAGCTGGGAGGAGGCCTCGGGGAAGACCCAGGACTAGGTGGAGGGATTATATCTCCAACCTGGCCTGGGAACGCCTCGGGATCCCCCAGTCAGAGCTGGTTAATGTGGCTCGGGAAAGGGAAGTTTGGGGTCCTCTGCTGGAGCTGCTCCCCCCGCGACCTGACACTGGATAAGCGGACGACGATGGATGGATGGATGGATAAACAGTTAGTAGCCTAACAGTGTTTCCCACACATAGACTAATGTACGGCGGTGCGCCTCACAATCAACACTGCCCGCCGTGCTTGCGTTTATTAATTTTTTTTACCGCTATTTAAAACATGCAGCTATTCGTTCAGCAGCATATTTACTTCCCTGCTGTCCTCCGTCTCTCTGTCACTTGCGTCTGCCAGTGTGTTAATGTTAGAGTCCCGACCCGACTCTTAGCAAACCAGCAAGTTTGCCCGCTTTAGAAAGTTAACTAGTCGCAAATTTGCGGTAAAATGCAGTTGGATTGTCGAGGTCAAAACACTATACGTAGCAGCTGTGAATCAAATAAATGTATTATAAATAAGTTTATGTCATTTTTTTACTCTTGCATTGAATGTTTGCTGCTTCATCCCAGATGAGTATTGAAAAGTACTTTCCGCGACTGAAAACATTAACATTGATGACACATAATTTATTTTCATCACCAATTATCATAGTAGAACAGCTTTCTTTCTTTAGCCATTTTAATCTAGATTCATCTAGATTAATTCGAAGATTACACTGAGATTAAAAAAAATGAATCTATGCCCACCACTAGTACCTATACATGCACTAATGGAGAGATGTCAGAGTGAGGGGGCTGCAGCTGTCAATGGACAGGCGCCCAGAGCAGTTGGGGTTTCGGTGCCTTGTTCAAGAGCACCTTGGCAGTGTCTAGGAGGTGAAGTGGCACCTCTCCAGCTACCAGTCCACCACCATACTTTGGTCTGCATGGGAACTTGAACCAGCATCCCTCTGGCTCCCAACCTAACTCTCTACAGACTGAGCTACTGCCACCCCATTTGCTCCTTACATTGGAAATGCTATTTCTGTTTGAAAGACAATTACATGCATTCATCCACACTTGTGTGTTCTTGTACCCATTGCAAATCTATATTGTTTTACAATTGGCATCCTAAAAACACTGGCTCACTGTAGTGCTAATTCAAAGGCAGATGACATGTAATTGCTATAATTAAACTATAATGACAACTACAGTGCTGTAATCATAACGTTTTTCACCATTATGGATCATGATTGACATATCCTGTTATATTCAGTCCACGTCTAATCTGAGCTGCGCTGAAGGCTTTTGTGGAAATTTGTTCTTACGCTTCTTAAGGAATCTTTTCTAATTTGAACAGATACTGTCATCTCAGATTGCTTTAGATTCCTTGTGTGAATATTTAATTTGTTTTATTATTTGTTTAAATGTTTGAATTGTGTCATTAATATTGATCCAAACACATTACACAGAAATCTCTAATTATTTCTTCTCAAAAATGCCTTTGTCAAATGTTCAATCTGCTGTCAACACTTGACAGCACTGTTGGTTTTCTGTTACAGTACATCAAGATGTCACTCAATTTGGAAAAGCATCATTTGGAAAAATTCAATTTACTTTGATTCTAAATTTCGTCTGCTTCTCCAAGGTACTGTACGAAAATGATCTGGGGGGAGGGGGTTAGATATTAGGGTAGTCGATAAACAGGACGCATCATTTTGACAAATGCTAATTCCACTTCTGTTGTGCAATTGAAAATTACCATTACCATCAACATATCAATGTTTAAAGTGGCTATAATTAAAACAATGTGAAAATAATGAGACTTTAATGTGATTGACAGGTGTTTCTATTTTGTTTTGTCCACCCCGTTTATATAGTGTGAGGGTAAGCTAAATAACAAAAAATAATACAGTTCAACAGCACCACAAACTAACCTTCATGACGTAAGGATTTATTGCAGGACTGTTGTATAGAGTGCATTAGTGTTAGCTCGGTGGACCTAATAAACTACCAACTGAGTGTATATCTGTCAAATAAATGTAGTGGAGTAAAAAGTACATTTCCCTCTGAAATATAGTGAAGTAGAAACAACAAGTATAGCATTAAAAAGAACCGCTCAAGCAAAGTACAGTACAGGTACCTCAAAACTTTTTCACTCTGTTATTACACACAGGCCAGAGTTACACACACATGCTCATTGCCTATACAGGCGCTAATGGAGAGATGTCGGAGTGAGGGGGCTGCCCATGGAAAGGCATACCAAGCAGTTGGGGGTTTCTTGGCAGTGCCCAGGAGGTGAACTGGCACCTCTCCAGCTACCAGTTCACCACCATACTTTGGTACATATGGGGACTTGAACCAGCCACCCCCCAGTTCCCAACCCAACTCCCTACAAACTGAGCTACTGCCACCCCAACTATAATAATAAACGAGTACAAAATATCAATGCAATGGACAATTTAAGGAAGAACCAACACACACAGACAGAAACACACACTTGCTGTCTCACAAACACACAAACTTATTAGGGACAAGGATACAATCGTTTTTTTTACATGAATCAATGTTGACATGTTCTTATTTCCTGAGATGAAGCTTCCTGTTGTTTTTTCAAAACTCCGACATGAACTGAATGGAAAGTCTGCTGCATTGGCTGGTAAGGGCGATACAGCTGCCTCGGTCAATAGGCCAGAGCTACTCATGGACTTGGAGCAGCAGATGACACTGCCAACAGAGCCGGATCAAACAGCTTGATCTGTAAAGGACTTGACTCAAGACACTAATTGAACGGGGGTGCAGGAGAGAGCACCTCTCCCCCCCAGTCAGATAACTTTTACAGTTTATAGACACAGAGAGGGACATATTTTTGGAAGCGTGCCACAGTCATTAAATCTAGGCTATTTCTGTATTCTGCACACGTCTCTGCTGAAGATCTGTCACCGTGGTTCTGATATCACGAGAGGCGGAATCACCTTTGCCCCCGACTCCCTCCAATGTTTGTGACAGAGGGTCTTATGCTATTAGACACCACAGGAAAGGATTTCACTCCTGTTACACGCCTGACTGCTGATTGAACACCCCAGCACTATCTGTTACCAGGAGAGTGGTCTGCTGCCAGAAGCGCTTCGTGTAGTAGTAGATTATTTGCTTCCACTTAGATGGATGTGCTTTACATGACATTAAACAGCAGCAATATGGGATCCGCCTGGTACAAACCCATCCCGTCTCCTCCCTCCTCCCTCCCCTTTGAAGAGCGTGGGAGAGTTTCATGCCTGATTCATCTCGTAAATCTAACATCTTATAATGAGTTATTTTTCATTCTAAGGGGAGTTGTGGAGTTATTGGTCACATGCACTTTAAAAAACAAAGAAAATGTTTACATATATATCCTCAAATTGGCAATCATGTAATTTGAAATGAAAATTGGACTCACACCGAGCGTAGAATTTTAAAACATGCATCAGCATGGATCTGGCAGGCACTCTGGGCTAAAGTGTTTCTAATGTCTTGAGAGAAAGTAAATAAAGAGCCTAATGTGTTCTAGTGCACACATCTAAATAGGACTTGTCAAGAGAACATTATCTTCTCATGATGATGCCTTGTATATCGTGATGCCTTGGCTTGTTTGTTTTGTGTTCAAGGGATTCTTTGAAAGGTAAATGATAGTGATATTTTCTCGTCAAACATAATGACTTCCCATTTGGAAATCTTAAAAGTCTGCAACAGAGGGACATTGTGCATCCAGATAAGCTTCAGGCCTGCACAGGCTCTATTCACTAGAGACATATACTAAAGTGTTCATAATTACAAAATAATGTGAAGGATAGATCAACTTCAACATCAAAGATAAAAAGATGATTAATTGAAGCTACACCAACATTTTTATGATATCTAGCTGAGTCTATATTACATTTTCAATACACATAGTGTTTTATAATTAAAGAGGAATTAATCAACTGTCTTTGTTCAAGATTGAAAAACATTGCAGGATTTTTGTAAAAACGGATTATTCTGCTGCAATTATTTAATGAACTTAATGCATCTGTCATTTACATTGTGTCACAATTAAAGGAACACGCCGACTTATTGGGACTTTAGCTTATTCACTGTATCCCCCAGAGTTATACAGTCCATACATACACTTCTCATCTCCATGCGTGTTGTAACTCTGTCTGACGCACCGACCGCTAGCCTAGCTTAGCCCAGATCCTGGAGGTAACCGGCTCCATCTAGCCTACTGCTCCCAATAAGTGACAAAATAACGCCAGCATTTTCCTATTTACATGCTGATGATTCTCTAATTCTTGATTCTGCATGACTTGATTTCTTCGGCCATTTGGGGGCAACAAGCTGTAAACACATCATTCATATATTATCACCTTATAAAGTTGATATATATTTGCATATGTTGCCTATTTACACACCCATCAGACACAGAGCAACATCAACATGTAATTGGAGTTGTGTTTCAAGCGTCCCGATGGCTATAAGTCCAATATTCACTGTTTTTAGTTCTGTTTTGCTCTCCAGCAACTCCTGAGGGAAATACTGTGTATGGCTCTTTAGCTGCTAAATGCTTCACTTTGTTCACCAGCTAGTGACAAACTTTGTCTGTTGGCTATTCAGTGTTTGGTAGGTAGCTTACCGTGGGTTTATCAGAGTAGTGAAAGTGAACCAAAACAGTAAAGTAACAGGCCGTAAAACCAAAACACAGAGCCGAAAGACTCGAAAACACTCAGTACAGTCGAGGGGAGATGCAGAGTGGGTGATAACTACACTACAAACTACACCTTTCACAGTACAGATAAGGATTGGATAATTTGTTAATATAAAAATAAAAACTACTGCTTTTCCAAAAGTACATATTTACTGTAGAGATATTATTGTGCACATCACATTTCAGTTTCTTCTGAAATGTAAATTCAATGTAAAATGTATTGGGTGTTGGATAGAGAGCTGAACAGCGGTGTACAAAGGCTCAGTGTTTCCATGTGGTTGGTCCAGAGTGCCTGCAGAGTCAGAATATAGCACACTGTCTGTCAGCACATGGACTCCATTATTATTTGGACCATAGAGAGGTTTGCTGTAGAGCCTTTGTTGTGGCTGTGAAGTTCTGTCTTTCATGGGTAGATGACATTACTGACATTTCATCATTTCACCATAACAGCCTTTATATTGGCCAAAGTTAGACAATCTAGCATGTCATCATTTTCAGGACAGCGGGGCTACCGTACAGCAGGCTAAAATCACCACACAACAGCACGGTATTGTATTTCATCTTCAAGCTACAGCAAAGTGACAAACACCATCCTCAGTGAGAAGGGACTCAACTTGAATAAATAAATTCTCATTCTTCAAGGTTGCGCAGTGTTCATGTTGAAAAGGAGATTTATAATGTTTTAAGACCTCCACACTTTTCCCATTCAATTGTGAGACCAGTGAGCTTGGTTAAAATTCTCAAAGCTTAAAGGAACACGCCGACTTATTGGGACATATTAGCTTATTCACCGTAACCCCGACAGTTAGACAAGTCGATACATACCCTGATGGCTCCACCGTTAGCTTAGCCTAGCACAGATCCTGGAGGTAACCGGCTCCAACTAGCCTACTGCTCCGAGTAAGTGACAAAATAACGGCAACATGTTCCTATTTACATGTTGTGATTTATATAGTCACAGCGTGTACAAATAACGTCACTTGAGACACAGCCATCTTCTAACTGTATACAAACTGGGAACTATATTCTCAGAAAGGGAAGCAGTGCTACTTGGGCAGAGTGATACGCTTGCAGCTCTGCTGAGCGCTACTTGGGCAGAGTGATATGCTTGCAGCTCTGCTCAGAGCTGCAGCCGTTATTTTGTCACTTATTCGGAACAGTAGGCTAGTTGGAGCCGGTTACCTCCAGGATCTGTGCTAGGCTAAGCTAACGGTGGAGCCGTCAGACAGAGTTACGACACGCACGGAGATGAGAAGGGTATGTATCGACTTGTCTAACTCTCAGGGTAACGGTGAATAAGCTAATGTCCCAATAAGTCGCCGTGTTCCTTTAAAGCTGTCACTGAGTTTGTGCTATGGACGATGATAAATGGTTGTAAACATTTTAAAAGCTTTGTGTTGAAAAACCATTACTTAAAGCAATATTTTATTAGCCTCTATTGCAAATAATTGAAAGTCACTGACAGTAGCTAGCAGTTCATGGAAAAAGCATATGGTAATTGCAACTAGTTGTAATAATTAAAATTTCCACTGGTCCAGTTTTTTTCTTCAGTCGCCCGAGCATATGAATGAGATGACCAGGTTTGGTCGCAGCTACTTTTGATGAAAGCAGAGAATTCATTAATTTAACTTGTAAAGCAATTAGGAAATATGTATGTGGAACACACTGCATCAGCGTGATGAAAGTCTGTCATTGTCCTGATGGCTGGTTTTAGCATTGACATTTTAATTGGTGATTTTCAGCTCTCATTCTCCACCAAAAATACACTGACGGCAGAGAAAGTTTCTAGGACATTTCAAAAAGAACGTGAGCTTCTTAGCTACACACACACACACACACACACACACACACACACACACACACACACACACACACACGCACAAGTCATTGAAATTGACTAGTCTGTCTGACTGAGCCTTGTGTGGGCTCAGTGACAGTGTTGATTAAACATTAAGGAAGAGATATAATGCCATTTTACCATTGTGAGTTATCCAACCCCTTTGTTCTATCATTTCATCTTTGCCCTTGAACTCAAACACATTGCCGACTGACAGGATAGAAAGAATAATGATAATGAATTATGCATAAATGAGAACTGAAATTCATCTTTATCCAACTTTGGAAAGTTGGTGCATTTGAGGACCCCTGAGTGTTATTTGTCATGCAGCTGACAGGAAACACTGCGGTTGGTACTTGTAAAAATGGGCTCAGTGTCTGTGCCAAACAGAACAGCTTTGCTCAGCGTTGTGGACCGTGATCCTGATCCACCTCATCTTTTGGGGGGCATAAGAGGATGAGCAATGGAAGAAAATAAACAATGTGTCTACTTCTACTTCCTTTAACCACTTTCTTGAGTTGATGTGAGATGGATTTAGAAGAAAGTTGTAAAAGGGAAAGTGTTAGCTTCTCTCTATAATGGTTGTAAACACCAGAACATGTTTGTATTCTTTTTATATTTTAACACAGTAGGTCTCCTATTTGATACTCTAGTATACAGCTGCTGTTGAATTTACTTATCTGCTAAACGTAACACAGCCTGTGATACCATGAAGTGTTTACTGAGATACAGAAGTGCAGCAGACATTCACAGAGAGGACAGGATTGCCAGCAGCAGTTGTGTCTTACTGATTGTTGTTTTGTCTTAAAGTGCTCATATTATGCTTTTTGGCTTTTCCCCTTTCCTTTATTGTGTTATATATATTTTTGTGCATGTTATAGGTTTACAAAGTGAAATCGCCCAAAGTCCACCCTAAAGGGACTTACCATCTCCAACAGAAAACACTGTTCACAAACTGCTCCAAACAGCTGGATTGTAGTCCATCCTTTACTTCGTGACGAATGTGCATCACTTTGTAACACATGTTATAATGTTCTCCTAGCCGCTAGCATGGCACTCCCTCATGCTCTGCAACTGACAAGCTAACAGTACTTACTGTGCATGTGCGACTCCCAACAAAGATGGAACAGAATACAGTGAGATGTCTCACTCTGTAGCTAAAACAGAGAGCTCACCACACAGGGTGAAAAGAGGAGCTGCAGCAATGTGCAGTACAACAAATATATGGTGTTTTCTGAAAATTAAACCACAAAAAACCTATTCTGGTGCAACCTCTAAATACAATTCTGAACCTGAAGATGAGCATAATATGAGCACTTTAAGCTTGTCAGATATATCACACTGTAACCATCTTTGGTAAATAGAAGTCTTTTTCTATCCAAGCATGAGCTTGGGATCCACTGGGACAATCAGAAAGATTGCACCCTACCACACTGATATATTCATAGCTTTATTTCCACCTAGGTTACACACTTATCACTTTCATTTTGTCCAAGATATTGCTGTTGGGATATGTGTAATTTTCTCTGCAGGCCTTCGAATTTCCTGGACATCTTATCATCAGCCAGTGCCCTTTGATATTATGAACTTTTGAGCATGATATGAAAGGTGGTTTTGTGTATACCTCCCATAGAGGTGCGCTGCGTAATTCATGGAGTTTGCAGCAGTTGCTTGGAATGTGTCACTACAAATTGTTTTTAGAAAATATATAGTTTTTTCTGTCACAGGGTGAAAGCTGTACAGTATGACTACAAATGAACTGCTGAGATGTTGAATTCTCATTGCATGCGCTGCTCACAACAGTGTAATAGATAAGAAAAGTATAGCCTGCAATTCTGCTAGTGTATATTTTGTTTAGGACCAACGGATTATCTTTTGTTTGGATCACTTGTTTTAATACTTTCAATGATCTGAATGTGTTTTTCTTTAGGAAACATGTCGTCACATGATTTGAATATTGCTAAATCCTGATTGGTGCACAGAAATACGTGACATCACCTTTTCCCAACTGAATCCTGCCCACTTCTAACCAATGAGAAAATAAAAACAAACAAACAAACAAAAATACACACATCTTGTGTGAAATAAACAAAACTGTTGTAAAACTGGCAGAAAACTGTATTCTTACTTTTATAAGCTATGTAAGTACGTCTTTAGGGCCTTAATGATTAAAAACATTACATCTGCATAGAGTGGATACCTCATGCGTAGAGAAAAGAAAAAATGTCCATACAATAGTTTCTCTCCCAACCTGACAAAACAAGCAGTAAAGTAATGTTCTGCTGATACAGTATGTGTGTCTGACCTTCATCACATACCAATGTATTACGATGTATTATCTTTACACCTGCCCTTTAACATTCAAGGTGGGAAGTTTATCATACATGACCATTAGGCTAAATGTTCTGTAGATTTGTTTGAATATGTTGAGGACTACCTGAGCCGTAAAGTTAGGGACCATTTAATAGAAAAGTGCCCCTTCCTAACCTTGGGAATAATTATTCTCATAAGTGTACTGCTGCAGTGCGTGACAACGTTGCATATGCAGCTATTTTAATTTTTTTGTGCATAGGGAGGTCGTCCAGATCCTGGCTGTGCTTGATGAAGGTGCTATCACCCTCAATGAGAGGAATAATTATCACAACAACACATACATAAGCCCTCTATTAGATTAAGGCCCACTTTAATAGACTCCCAGCAAGAGTGGGAGTGGTGGCGTAATGTAATTGGTTACAAGACGACATGCGGAGGAAAGCATCACGAAAAATGAAGCAGATTTATAAGACCTGCTCTATCTCAGTTATTCTTTCCTTTTTTCCCTGTCTCCCTCTGAAGCTTTATTTGACCACTCTAATCGCTCCTGTCCTGTGATCTCACAAGTGTCATATAAATGGCTGCCGCATTCTGTTTATTTTTCCCATCCATAATACATAGGGTATCTAAATCCTGCTGGCGTGTGCAGGAAACAAAGGGGGAGAGAGAGGTGGCTTGCTAATGGTGTGAGGCATAAAGGCTCAGAACAAAGTGGGAAAAATACATACACATAAGTCAAGAAGAGCCGGAGAGGCCACGCACTGTGGTCTGCTGGTTGAGAAGTGGTGATTTGAGAGTTTGGAGCTTAGAAAGGCTTTAGGCAGAGTTTGATCTGCCCCCTGCTCGAGCAGTATTTAGAATCAGCTGCCTAAGTATTGCCTCACGCTCACCTGACTGCAAGGTCACCCAACATTTTAATTCAGTCCTCTGGAAAGCACAAATTGCTATCTAGTGTAACCTTTATCTTTCTTTATCCAACAGCACCAGAGTGCTTTCTATCCTGCAGAATTCTGTGGAACGCAACATTTCCAGACGTACAGGTTCATTCACACTGCAGATCCTCTTTTATAGACATCAACATCATACAACAACGAGAATATGTTGTGCTACAACTGCATTTAACTGTGATTTATAGATCGCAATTGTAGGATATAATGTCATGTAGCCTGGGAAGGCCTCGATTTCTCTTCTCCTGTCTGGCCGGAATAGGATTAAGACGTGTTCAGGTTTACTGGAGCAAAAGTGCTTCTGGTAAATACTTGATAAACATTTGGAACAGAATGACCCTAATGTAGTGTCTTAAAGTAACAGACGATGTTTAGAGACCAGAGGGGAGAAGAGAATGAAAACAATCCCAAGGCTAGCGTGCAGTTTCGCTATCTTCTCGGAGACAGAAAGTCTGAGTGATATCCAAAACATTGGCAGCCCAGACGTGCGGATGAAGGAGGAACCCAAAGACGGATAAAACTCTAGGGAAATGCAAGGTCCGGTGTCCGGAGAGACTTTGTTGGTGGCTAGGGTGAGAGAGTCTTGAAGGAGCGGCTGATCCATATGCATATGATTGTCTGCTTGCAATATCATTTTACTAAAAGATATATTATAGTTTAACTGGACGAATTCTGAGCATTCATTTCCTGGTCTGCCATTCAACGAACACAAAAGGGTAAAGCTTGAGAAGTGACCGAAGGGGTCTAACAGACTATGGCCTTTTGAGCCGGGGTAAAATTGGACGCACCCTTTTCTACACAATCAATAAATGTGACCCGTGGTGTTGCACTGAAATCTGGGCTCCGTACTCAGGCTTCCCCTTTCAATACATCTATTGTCACACCTGTACTAATACAGTAACTGAATCAACAAGTAAACACATGCATCTGTGCTGTAGTGGTTATTTGGGTAATCAGTAGTCTCACATTGCCAGACCTATCTCCAAAGCGCTGTGGAGTAGGGTCTGGCTACACCACAGATACATTTTGGGATAGGAGGGAAAAAACAATCTGGGTTGTTGCATTTCTTTAAACCAATCACAATTGTTTTGGGAGGCACTTAGCTCCGGACGCAGCGACGGTGACCCTGCAAAATAGTCTTGGGAAGGAACTTGTGGTGGAACATTTGCAATCCGCAAAAATAAACGCCACATAAATAAATGATAATTATTTATAATACAGTAAATGGTTAAACCTAATCACAGAACTGTGGTTTGCGTCAGGGTTATTTTGTTCACCCTGCAGGAGTGGATTTAACTGTGTGCACCTTTTTGGTTTCAGATGCAAGAAATAGTCTGTCACACTACTTATTGAGCCACCAGTAATAGTTTACTTATAATGCTGCTAACATCAAAACAACAAACTTTTAATTCCAGGCTTTTCATTGTTGGGGTACTTATTTCCACTATTCCCTCACTGCTACGCCCATGAATGTGACTTACTCTTCACCACTGCACATTATTGTCATATTTGTGTGTGTTCTGGTGGTTTTCACATCAACTGTCAGGAAAACACACTTGCTGCGAGCCTGCCTGACTAACTGCCCCATGGTTGACTGTTAAGCTCTTCTTCTGCACTCATGCAATGAATATTTCAGTCTTTAACCCACAGCCATATCAGCAGAACATGAATGTCATCTGTTTCAGAGAGATTATTAAAAGAAATAAAAATTAGCGTCGTACCCTCCCAAGGACTCGCAACAAACATCTATTGTTTTATGGGCTTTTTTTTCCTGGGTGGAGGATTTTAATTTTTACTTTTACGTTTTGTGTCTTGCAGCAGAGCTTTATGCATAAGCTGCTGCTCAGAAAACATGTCTCCTCCTGGTGTCCTGCTGCTATTGCACAGCAAAGCCAGGATAAACAGGTGCCCGTTTAGAGATTATTCAGTGTAAGTGAACTGTATGGAACTGAACTGCATATTCCTTCACCTTTCTGCAGAGCTCATGGAAAGTACAAAATATGTGCTTTTACTCAGAACATCAAATAAAATGGCATGAACTAAAAAGAAGAAAATAAAAGGGTTTTGTTTTGCCTTTCTTGTCTCCATCTGATCCCATCTTTGTCCACAAGCATTACCTCTGATTTGATAAAGCTGTCAAAAGTCACATGAAAGGATGGTTAGACGATGCAAGATCAAAGGGTGTCTTTCTAATATCTGTCTGTAAGTAGTGTGAGCATTCATGAGCTCTGTTTCCTGATGCTGTATGAAGGTTTCACAGAACTGGGTAATTACACCTGCCAAGTGTTATTCAAAAAGGTAATGCTTTCCACCTCATTTCCAGCCCCCCACAACCTAATCTAAGCTGCTTGAATGACAGCATTGCAAAAACTGTGGAAAAATGAAAAATGAGAGTGACTGAACTGGAATAGAAGTGTCGTGGAGAGAAGATGGATTCCTGTGCTCTCAGTGGAAAGCTGTCATAACAGTCCTCGGCAACTGTTCTACGAGCAGCTAGGAGTCGCTGGAAATATGTCACACACACCTCCACTCCTCCCTGTACAGGCCCAGGCAGAAGTCCCTCCTCACTGTGTCATATTTCCATCTCATTGTGGTGAAAGCCACCCAACAGAGAGCGGAGAGGAGTACAGAGGAGACGGGGCACAGGGGGAAGATCCTTTAATTTAGTCTCGGAGGAAAGCTTAAAGCCTCTATCCTACCAGGGAGAAAGTGCAGCACTGCAGCTGTACGTTGCCTTCTCACATCTTTTACCTCTATCACAGCACCTCCATCAGATTTTCTGTGGTGATGAGTGATTGTGTAATAGGTATGAACATATACCCTCTTTGCAGGTATCCTTGCTCTGTAACCATTGTACAGCACAACTTTTCCTCACAACTTTGAATGAAAAAATGCAAAGCATTAGAGTTAACAACAGTGAGTAGTCGGGGGCCAGAGAGTAAAAGTGGTGTCATCCCTGATAAGACTCAGCCCCTGGCTCTACAGGAGGCAGTTTAAACTTTGAAAATTATGAATGCCCACCAGACTCTTATACCATGTCTGTACCCTCTGCCTTGAAAACTCTGCACTACCAATTCTTTTTCCTTCAGTAACTTGCGATGACAATGTTGGCACTTTGGTTAAACACCAAATTAAATGTGATTTCATTGATTCATGACTTTTGTTTTAATCTCAGCACATAAGCATGTTAAAGATGTGCATCCATATACAGTAGGTCTCACTCAGATGACGTCGTTTTAGATTTCAAACCAATAAACTGCATGCAGAGTGTTTTAGATATGTACAGTATATAATGCAGATATAGAAGGTTCGTTATTCAAAGGCATGCACAAAGCATGATCCAAACAGTATAGGGACAATTGTTTTCTTTTAACACAATAATTAACACTAGAATTGTCAGTCTGTCTCTTTGTCTCTCCTTGCAGCCACATTCCTCAGGTCCCCACATTGCCATTTTTCATCCTTCCACCAGATGCCCTCGCAATTTCCCTCCTCTCCCCATCACCTGACTGCCCCACCGTTCTACACACCATGTTTTCACTTTCGTCATTTTCTCTGCAGTTGCCTGGTCTTTTCCGCCCACCTGTCAGTGGTAGTCTCTGCCTCTCAGTTCATATACAGCCTAGATCAATTCATTCCCTGTAAATTCACCAAAGTTGCAATATTCCTTTCTTGCCTTGTGTTCAAGTCTATACCTTGCGGCAAAAAAACATTGAACTCTTCCCCTCTGCCTCCATGTCTGCATTAAGGTACTGTCCTGTATTTCCTGAGTTGTTACAATAATACAACTAAATATGTCATTATAGTCTTCTGGTGCTGTCTGAAAACACTTGCTTTTGTATGTTGATGATTTAGAGATGTTATTTGAGTTCCGGGGGCTGTTTCACAAAAGCAGAATTTATAAATCCAGGATAAACGATAAAGCGAGGCTTGACCTAGTCTGTGCATCCTGGCTCGGAAGCGACTAGGAAGCAACTAGGTCAAGCCAGGCTGATAGATGCGCGTTCACGGCTTTCCTTAACATGACCACGGGGTAGATAACAGATTTACTGATGCTAACATGGAGAATATGCATTGTACATACTTTATACAGAGTGAGCAGCAGCTTCTTATAGAAGTATGATAACGTGAAACACATTATTTGTAAAAAAGAAACACAGGCGCTGCAATGAAACAGCGAGAGAAAGCGTGGCAGACGATCGCGGACCGCCTGAATGCTAAGTAGCCTAAATATATAATTAGCCTAACTGACCACTGCTCTGAATTGAAAAAAATCATAATCATACCATTCAAGGATTAGGCTACTAATCATTTGCACAAATTAACCTTTGTACTATTTGCCTTAAAAGTGAGCAGAAGATAATGTTACTCAGGAAATTTACTATGAAGATCAATTTTCTACAACGCTAGAATAGGATACATAGCCTACATACAGTATCTCTTTCACTCTGTTTCTCCCTCTCTCTCATGGGCTAAAATATAAATTTCCTAAGTCATATTAACTTCCACTGCTGTTTTTTAATGCACAGTGTACAACTGTTGCAAATGACAACATTACTGACTCAATGAATGTTTTCAGTTAAGAGCAGTTGTTCGTAAATGTATATTTTTAGACTATCATTCAGTCGGTCCGCTATTATCTGCCACGCTTTTTCTCACGTGTTTTTTTTTATAGAGGCAGAGTTTCCATCTTTACATATTATATGCTTTGCTTCCTCGTAGGCCTACATACAAAAGAAAGACACTGAAGAAATTGGACTCTAAAATATAAAAACTATAAAGAGAATGAAGTGACAAATTCACTGTAAACATGAATGTAAGTTATGAATGTAGTAGTTATTTCCCCAAGCTAAATATAAGGTCAAAAACCATTGGGGTGTCCTCTCCCTGTTGTTACATGAATGTACAGTAGTCTACACTATATACAGTAGTTATTGGTTCAGTGAACTAAGACTATAATTTGGGAGGATTGTACAATTAGTTAAAATTGTACAATCCTCCCAAATTATAGTCCCAGTTTACTGGACAACACAAATGTTGCGCTAAAAATGCCAATTTATTGAATCCTTATTATTAAAGAATACAAAAAAATTAATCAACTAAAATATTTCAAGGTGCATTGGTCCAATATAGAAACACACACATGTACAGCACTTTATATATTGCCCTTAATAACTGACTTCATTGAAAACACATTTGGCAACCGTATCAGCCTTTTCTAATTATCTCAACATCTGCCATGATATATTCATCAAACTTCTAACAACAATATGAACAGCAGTCTTCATGCAGTAATATAACAGTAACAATGTCACATAAATAATTATAAAAAAATAAAATAATGGTCACAACTTTAAATAATAACTGTAGCCTACTTAAATGAACAGCAATATGCACCTTTTGTATTTTAATATAGGCTGATAAATAAGGTACAACCACTGCTGAGTGAACAGAAAAGGCTCCAGGATTAATAAATCCTGGCTGTTAGCCTGGATGGGAGCAGGCTAGCTGTCCAGAATAAATCTCCATGGTAATTTAGGTGCCACTGCTTTTGTGAAACCGAGTCAAGGCTTAATTGAGCCAGGATAACTGGGGAAATTCTGGTTTAATCCCTTATCTTGGTTTTGTGAAATAACCCACTGAAGCCCTTAAACCTGCATTAGTTGATTTTTTGGCCACTGTGGGGTAGCATTTGGCAAACATGTTAGCAAATGGTTTCAGATACATTAGTATTCATTTAGAGTCTCGTTTGTCGACCGGCAAATGTAAGTTCAATATTCACTCTCCTTTCAGCTCTGTTGGGTTCTTCTATTCTTTCAGCTACTAAATGCGTATGTTCACAAGTTAGTGGCTAACTTTGTCCATATACTGTTTGATACTAGGCAGGTGTAGGCTAGAGTTGGTTTTTAGAGCTTTTTCTTTACTGAAAACAGCTGATTGGCTAAAAACAATGATTTGGGAGTGAATAAAAAAATAAATCAAATTAAAAGATACTCCAAATGTATTTGGTGCTATGAGATAAAGAGCAAGAGAAATCCATTTGGTTTTGTCATTTAGACATTATAAACTGTATGCACTATGCACAATTTGTTTTAATTATAGGTAAATCAATTTTAAGACTCAATTGCATTTTTGTCTATTTTAGCTTATATATATATATATATATATATATATATATATATATATATATATATATATATATATATATATATATATATATATAATGTGCTCTGTAAATCACTTGTCCTGTGTTCTCCATTGAGAAAAAATCAGAAACCCAAAGGGAGAAACTTCTATATTGTTTTGATGATGGCGCCCCCTAGTTTTGCATTTATTCAACTGAATACCTGTTCTGCTCAACTTCAGCTTGTTGAACAAGTGACCAAACAAACAATAACCCAGTGCACTTGGCTTGGTACTTGGAGGGTCACTGGTTCAAGTCCAGTCCAGTTGAGTAGAGAGTGGAGACTGGTAGTTGGAGAGGTGCCAGTTCACCTTGAGCAGGGCACCGAACCCCCAACTGCTTGGCCCCCTCACTCTGACATCTCTCTCCAATTAGTGTTTGTGCATGTGTGTGTGTGTGTATGTCTGGCCTTAATGTAAGATGCAATTGCCCCTTGGGGATTTTATTAAAAGTCACTTCTTCTTCACTGACAACATGCTGTGTGCCCATGACATGTAGGCTACACTTTCCAGTGTTGCCAGAGGTTAAACCAGCGTACCAGTGGCTTAAAAGTGTTGTGATTTGAGGAAAATGATCTTACCCGAATCATAACCATGAGAACAAATAGGCATAAATATGTAATTTGACAAAACGTCACAATACGTCACGTATTTAAACAACTTTTTTTAGCTAGGCTAATTAAGTAAATAACTGGGCTTACTCTCTTAAAAAGTGGAAAAAAAAGAAAATGGTCAGATTCTCGTACATTATGGCACTTTGGCACAATTGATTGTTTATTGTACAAATACGATAATTATCGTACGTCAAACACTTCCGCTGCAGGATATCGGCTCTGTCTCTTGCTGTATCCCAGTTCAGGTGATTGCATCTGTTTTAAGACACAGCCCACAAAGCTGTGTCCTTTGAAAGACCTGAAGGCTGGAATGAACCTCCCAAAATGAGACGGTCTAACCTCGCAGAGACAAAAGCAATGGTGCATTCCAGCGGTGGTCATAAAGTTGTAAAGTTAAAAGTTTATCACTAGGAAGTTGCCATTGAATGGATAAATACCAATAGTAAACTGTGAAGTTTCATAATACCTGAGTTCCAGTGTAAATGATGAACTTAAGAACTCCACATGCCAATAATAAATCAGTATAACTTGCATTTATCTGTTATGACCTGATATTAACATAGCCGGCTTCTATTATTTGCTTCTTTGCAGTGTTTTTTCTCCATTGGTCCAGTTTAAGTTATATATTCAACAGTTATAGATCACCAGCTCGACAAAAATACATGTTATGGTCCCATGATAGTCCTGATTTTACAAGTGGACAGGGAACCGCCTGAATGCAACTTAGTCCAAAAGTAACATATCAAGCCTTCAATTCCATTTAAATCTGGATAGGAATTAACAAGTTAATTTAGGATACGTTACATTATAATAGCCTGGATTACAGAGCTAAATAATGCACAAAGAATGGCGCAGGGCCTCCATTTTGTTTTTCCTTTAAATGACACATTAATATCCTATTATGCTGTAAATTCACAGGTAGAGCTGTTTTAATGCACTATAATAATAATAATAATAATAATAATAATAATAATAATAATAATAATAATAATAATAATAATAATAATAATAATAACAATGGAAGTGTTTTATTGATAAATCAGGGTGTTATTGTTTCTACAGTTGCATATCCATCCGTAGTATGTCTAGACTATATCTCTGTATCTAATGTATTTCTCCAGGCTCTCTCATCCTTCTTCCATTACATTTATCTCAAAATTTTGGCCTGAATTGACCCTAGCATTATAATTAGCTGTCTGCTCTGGTCTGCTCTGGTCTTCTAGGTACAGTATGCATTGCACTGTGAGAAATGAGAAAGTTTAATACATCCTTCTCACTATCTTTATTTGCCCAGTTTTAGTATGAGATTTACAGTGGAGCCTGTAAATGTGACAGATTGGTATTCCAGTTGAAAAGTAAAAAAAAACAAAACTATTAAGTGAGTCTTATGGCATGCAATTCATCGCCATCAGTCTACTCCACTGCATAAATATGAAAGATAGTGGAGCTATGGGATAATGATGCAGATGCAACAAGCCAAGTTAGTGGCTAGTGGATTAATGCTGACAGCTTGGATTATTAGTGTTCATTCCCATGACAGTCCAATGTGATGAAAAAACTATCACAAAAACTATTTTATTGCAATTTTCACTTGAGTTTATTTATTATTTTACTACTTTAATTTTGAAGTATTGTAGCAACCTGTAATTTGATTGCGTGGCAAGAGAGGTGGAAGCATTTATACAATTTTAATATACAGTATACAATTATATTGTTTAACATGATCACAACCTTTCTTTAGTTTTACTTACATTAATGTTGTTCACAACTACGGCAAGTACAGCAAGTAAAAGTTGGCTAAGCTGGAGGTTTAACTGCTTGTGTTTCTTGATTTCCTCTAGCGTAAGGGATAACAATTTGAATTTGACATTTTTTGAACAGTTGAGACAGTAAAGCTCCGTTACTTAGACAGTTTGGGGGTCGACTTGTTCGTGGTCTTACTGGAGTTTGACGGAAGGTTGATATCAGTTTAATCACTGTCTTCAGTTGACAGACTGTTATGTCATGTTAGCTTGACATAGTGTCTGTGTGGGGAGGTGGCTAACCTCTACAAAAAGGAGAAATGTGACTCATAGTTATTTCAAAGTTGTGTGTTCTTTGCTGGCTTGCTAACAAATATCTGATGTGTTGATGTAGAGAATTTTGATTTGTTTAAAGGTAACTTTGGCAGAGTTGTGCTGAGTAAAGAAAGTAAAGTCAAGTGATATAACCAATTATTTTTGCCTTTGAGTAGTTAATAAAGTCACTTAATTTGTAATGAGTAGGGTAATTAATTACATTTGTCAAGTAACTTGCAAAACACTTACAATTACTGCTGATTGGAAATGATGCACACAACTGCAAAAATATCCTTTAAAACCACCATGTGTAAGATTTGAATTTTTTTTACTTTGACGGAATCCCAAGTGTCCAAAAATCAACATTAACAAAAAAACAATTTGGCAGACAACTTTTGCATGCTGCTACAAGGATTGTCTCATTTATCTACACACAAAAACATGCCACCAGAGTGAATTGAAAGATGTTACAATCACACAAAAATGTAAAAACTGTTGAGAGAACACCACCGAATATAATCCAGGGTTTGCAGAATAGTATATCTGGGTGGTGAATGAGTTGCACTAAGGCAGAGAAGATACACTTGCTTGAGCATGGATATTTGGTGGTGTATTTTTTTTCTACTTTCAGTTTCATTTGTCCTCTCTTGCATAGCTTCACGGGTGTGTATTTTGTATAGTGAGTTTTCATTTTTCTAATTCTGCCAAGAAAATGTGTGCAGATTTAAAATACAATATATCTTCATATATGCCTGTGCATGTAACATACAGTGACTTTGACAGATCGAAACCAAAATCATTTCTCACATCACGCCATGCTGGGCAGTGTCGATTTTTGATTAACAGCTGTAATCGAACTTGAGCCTCTCTTTCTGAGCCATTTCCCCTTGGCTGTCCAAAAAAAGAACCACGTTGGATTTTGAGCTGTCTCAGACTTCAAAAGGGGTGAGATGGGAAAAAAGCAAGGAAGTGCAAGTGGATGCACATAGACAGAGAGAGGGTGGGGTATGGTGGTGGGAATGTACTTGAAAGGAAGACAGAGACCAATAAAAAGAGGGAGAAAAAAGGAGAAATGTGTGTGTGTGTGTGTGTGTGTGTGTGTGTGTGTGTGTGTGTGTGTGTGTGTGTGTGTGTGTGTGTGTGTGTGTGTGTGTGTGTGTGTGTGTGTGTGTGTGTGGAGGAAAAGGGCTGCTGGTGGTAAGCAATTGCCTGCCAATAGACCCGAAAAAATAAGGGAGCAGAGAACACACCACCTTTGGTCGAGTTCTAAAGTGCTCATTTAAAAAAAAATATAAACTCAGAAAAGTTACAGAGGGTTTTAGGCAGTATTGACTTTACTTTCAGTACCGTATGTTAGGAAAGCCTAAAGAAAACCCACTGAAAGTCCGAGTTAGCCCACTTAAGCGATGTGTAAATGTGGGACAAAATCCATAATGGGGAAGACATTTCTTTCCTTTGGCTTCTCTCTTGTCAGCATAAAATATACCACAACAGTAAACTGATACAACCATTACTTCTTTATGATGTTGGAGGGCAGGGAGGATTTTTTTTATTAATTGTTATTCCAAACACGTACTGGTTCCTTTTAATTTGCCATGTTATACTGCTATAAATTTGCCCCAACATCATACTCATGCTAAAAAGGAGAGGAGGAATTTGGAGGAACTCGGTGCCATGCTGGGGTTTATCACTTTGCTCATCTAATCTATTCCTGTTTTTGTTTGCCATCCACTCCTACTGGAACTAACTCAAATAAGAATACCACTCCATTTTTAAGTATGCATATATTCCTCCCACAATGATGTCTGACATCCTAAGCAGTATTTGTGAACATAAATATGTCCTAAAGCTACAAACCAGAAAATCAAGATTGTGTCCATAAGATGATGTCTTACTGATACTGTTCCAGTGAAAACAGAGGTCACTTTGTAGATGCAGGAAATGTTGCTCACATAGTACAAATTATCTTATACCTTTAGGAACTGGCACCAGATGAGCATAGTTATCTTGTTTCTCCTCAACAATTCCTTCTTAATTTCACTCTTCAACATACTGTAATTCAATTATGCGTAAGCATGGCTTTAGTTTCTATGGAAAGAAGTATGGCTTTATAGTTTTGAACTGCTTCTGTCTTTGTCAGAAAAAAAATAAGCTCCATTTGGGAGATGAAGTGTCTTCAGTACAGATGTCGCCAATGGGGAGGGGGGGGGGACCTGCTACAGTTAGTGGCATATGCTAACAACTGGGCTAAGGTTTAAAATGTTCATTTATGCAAGTCAAACTGCCCTTCTGCATAAAAGTGCTGGTATTTCCCTTTCAGAGACAGATCTGGTATTTTCAAAGTGGGTCAAAGAATTTCTGCTAACAGATGGTGTTCACTCTCCAGTGGCAATAAACAAACATGTTCATTAGAAATGAACAGAGCAGCTTTATAATTGTGTTAATATATCTGATGGTCATGTTCGCTGCCCAGAGTGTAGTAACATTCAAGCAAAAAGGATTCTAAAATATTATTGGGAGAAACATATGTTCATGCACATATTCTCTCAGAAGCGGTTTAATAAAAGAATGCATTCATTGATTTCCCCTTACATAATAACCCCACTCAGGGTTCGTTGCCTTTCCCAGCATAGTACATGTGGCACAAGACAGGAAACCAGCCTGCAACGGTTGTCAGTCCATCATATCTGACAGAGACAGACAGTCACACATATTTCCGCCTGTCAATTTGAAGTATGAATTTCATCCAACTTGCATGTGAAGGTTGCACTGAGAGAACGCCTGGTTACATTGTAACCTTGGTTCTCTGAGTGAAGAGCCTATCTCTCCACTTTTTCATATTCCATGGCTGTGTCTCAAACCGCCTACTTCGGTCAGTACACTGCTAATGTACACTGACCACTTACTGCTGTAGTGCCCACTGTCGATGGTTAGTATTGTCCCAAATGGAACACTTATGATAAAGCACTTACCGGAAATGACGAGCGGTCGGCTCGGCTCGCCGCCTCTCAAAATCTGATGAAAATCTTCTAAACTGACCTTAGTTGATCTGAAATGAAGACAGATTCAGCAACTGCATGGCCTATTTCTCGCTTAAAATGTCTTCAGAAACACGTTTCGGTGAACTATTTTCGTAAAATTCGAGATCGTATTCCAAACAAGCCGCCATCTGGCCGCCATTAAGCTCGGATGTAAAATCTGCGAGAGCTAATATGCACGTGACGCGTTCGTCCAATCAGCTGCCGGTCGACGTCCCTGGTCCCTCCCCTTTCCGCTTTGTAATCAAGATGGCGCAGGTTTAGTGTGCGTAGTGTCCATCGTTCTACACTGAACTTTTTGACTTTTTTTAGGGGGTCATCCGGGTACTTTCAGTGCACTGACTTTTTCGTTATCTACACTATATACTTAAAACTAAGTGCGTGAAGTGTGCAAGTAGGCGATTTGAGACACAGCCCGTATGTATGAGGATGATCCCCCTGAGGTCAGGTACGTGGATACTTCTTTAAGACACACCGGCTTGCCAGGCCACGCCCTATGCTATTTCCTATAAAGCACCTGTGCTGGCATGGACAGGCACACCCGAAAATGTATATGCCTGTTCAATACTGTCAACAAACCAGTGGGACAGCCATGGCTTTGACAAAGGTACTCCCAGACGACCAGTAGCAGAATGAACCGCTGGACAGTCTTCCTGAGGGCCTATGTGCGCTTGATGTATTCCACCAGGATCCCAACCGGGTAAAATGTGGACTGGAGCCACTCTACCATCCAAGCCTCTTCAGGAGAGGAGAGTCAGTGGAACCCTGATGAAACCTCTCTCAGGAATGCTGGATTGGGGTAAAGGATAAACCGACCCCATCCTGCAAGAACCTGCAGCCTTAACTGCTATTTTTGGCAGGTCGTGGAGCTTGCCTACTCTCCAGGTAAAGGTATGGCAGAGTAACCCAGTGTGAAGGGAGAGCCACTTCAGATCAGGAAGGATGCAGAAGTGCTCCAAGGACCATGGTCAAACCCAAAGAGAGATGTAAGGACTGGACTTATGACTGCCAGCCTTAGGAAGCCTCTGAGAAACCAGGAAATCATGGAGCAGTCATGCTTATGCAGTGTGGAAGCCCAAACACACACTGCCTAGACCACTGCCAAAATTCCTTGCAGGGTTGCAACTGACTTTCCAGCTGGGTTAGCAGAAACGACAGGAGGCACCGCTGTTGTCGCAGAGTAAGGAACCACCTGGTGAACTTACACGTGGCAAGCACCCTCCCAACTGCAAGCCCAAAGCCACACTCAGGGGTCAGGCACTAGCCTGCACCCTGCCAGGAAGGGGCGGAACCTGTTCCCACACAGCAAGACCCTCTGAGGCGGGGGCCCCAAGTTGCCCTTTGCAAGACCACATCATGGGGGGCCAAAGAGGAGCCACCAGATGTAGTCTAAACCGCTGTCACTTTCTTTGTTTGGAGACACGTATTTTCCCTGGGTGCGTAAAAAGCCAGCAATACGCCCGAGGGACTTCAGCATTCAACCACCCCAGGGCTTAATTACCCCAGGAAGAAAGACGGCAGTTAGGCATTGAATGTGTCTGCTTATTTCCCAGAGTGCGTGAACTGACTAGGCCAGCAATACGCTCCAGGAAGGAAAGCAGGAAAGTATCTGTTTCGTCTGTTAGCTGACTTTACGCCTGCTCAGCACAACCCCGCACGGCGCATCAGCTCACAGAACGCAAGCAATACGCTGGCAAAGGGATACACACGGAGGACAAGCAGCCACTACAACCGGACTCCAGGAGACAGTCAAAACTGTTGTCACGTAGGCTACTTTGTTTGCAACACGGGCACAACAATCCAAGGAGGCTGCCCACAGACAGGCTCCTAACTTAACAGGTAAGCAGATTCACTGTTGCAACCCACACTTTCTATTTTTAGGGCCCGAGCGCCGACAGCGGCGAAGGCCCTATTGAAACTCAAGGAATTTCTTTTTTTTCGCGCAATGAATCGCCTTTTTGGGGACCTTATCATACTCAAAAACTCACCAAAACTTTGCACATGCATCAGGCCTGGTGAAGAATTTAATATTTTAAGGGTTTCGTAGATAGGTGTGAAAACATGCCTCGCTAACGCCCCCTACAAAACTTGAAAAAAAAAATGAGCCCCTGCAGTACGTTTGATGTAGACTCACAAACTCTGGTACACATATGCAGCATGTCAAGATGTACAAAAAAGCTCATTGGAGTAATACCCCAAACCCAACAGAAAACCCGCCATTTTGAATTGAAAGTTCAAAATTTGTGTGTTTTTGGCCATTTCCACGGGTCATACTTTAACAAACTCCTCCTAGAGATTTCATTCGATCGACTTCAAAATTGGCCTGTGCCATCTTAAGATGTTAAAGATGAAAATGTGTTAAAAGAAAAACTTTTCGTCATAGGGCATGGCCGTGGCGGGGCGGCGATTTTCGCCAACGAAACAGGAAGTGGGTGTAACTCAAGTGTACATTGGACAATCAGCTCAACAATTTTCAGGATTCATAAGAGTCCAACCCTGAGGACATCTAGAGACAGATATTTACTCAAAGTCATAGCGCCCCCTAGTGGCAACAGGAAGTAGGCCTAAAAGTCAAGGTGCTATACTTTAACAAACTCCTCCTACAGATTTCATCAATTTGGTGTTTGCTATCTCGAGACCTCAACAATGAAAAGTTATTAAAATCAAGACTTTTTGGCATGGTGGCCATTTTGAGCATTTAGCAATGAACGAGAAAGCTGTTGTAACTCGATTTTACATTTTTACATTTTTGTTTTTTTTTGACATAATTTGTCATGATTGACTAGAGTCCAGGCCTGAGGACATCTACAGGCCAATGTTGACTTTTGGTCATAGCGCCCCCTGCTGGCAACAGGAAATCAGCCTTAAATGACAAACATCATCCAATTTACATGAAACTTAGAATGTGTGGTCTACATGTGATATTGAGCTGGCCCCTATACTCTAGCTACGCCCATGCACTCAGGCCATGCCCACTTTCATAACTTGTGAACCGTTTAAGGTAGACTTTTGTGTGAGGTATCATTGAACTCAGCAAAGAGTTCATTTTTAATTGGTGATGGTTTGCACTGCCCCCTATGCTTTAGCCATGCCCCCTTTCACAGCTAAAGAACTGTATGACGTGTAGTCTTGTGTGAGGTATCATTGAACTCAGCAGAGAGTTCCCTTTTTATTAGTGACAATTTGCAGTGTCTGAGTGCCGCGCAAATGCACTGTCGCAAGGAGCGGCGCCCGCCAGTAACCCTGACGTGCAAGGAGGTACGAGGGCCTGTCCAATGCTGCTTGCAGCTTTAATTCTCTATGAGATTGTCTGCACACACGTAACCATACTCCTCAGGTGGAGATCAAACAATCAGTGATCCCACGCCAGTTTGTTAATTACGTTTTGAGAGGAAATGTAACAGCCGTCTGGATTTTGTTCCCTGCAGTGTTCATATTGGCACCTGATTTTGATTTTGTTTTAGTCTTTTGATGGAAATTTATTTTTTAAGTTGTCTCAACTTTTTTCTAGTGTGGGAAGTGCTACAGTTGTGTGTTGCACGAACATCAAAGGGAGGTGTTTTTGCAGGACTTTGTCACTGGAGTCCTGTGTGTGGTTAGGTATAAAAGCACTTTGCAGATATGTTCATTCACATCATTTCCTTATTGTTAAGGAGGAGGGTTCAGTTTTAGAGGTTGATTGCCATCGTCATGGGGCATTGGTCGGAATGCATGAGTGAGCCACAGAGAAGTTCAGTCCATTCAACAAAGATTTATTTAACAAAAGGGTGAGGCAAATGATAATGGATAACATAACAGACACACATGGGTTGGAGAATCTAGAAGAAACAAATAGTAATTAGAACTTAACAAAGTCAGTATTCTCACAGATAAATAAAGCTGTCATTCAAATAGACATGTTATCAAGAAATAAATTGCTGCCGCCCCATGTGAAGGTGGAAAAGAGACTGACTGAGAGGGAATGCAGTCTTAAATAAGAAGTGACCAGGTGAACTCAATCAGATAATTAGGGTGGAAACAAGACCCTTATCAGTGGTGAAGAAAGGGGAGGAAAGGAAGTGAGGTACAGGAAGTGAGGTAGGTAAGGAAAGCAAGTGCCAAAATAAATAGGGATCTTTAGTACACTTATTATGTACTAAAGATCTATCTTGTAGGAATGTCTCCGTCTTCCCGGATTACAGCAGTTACTTTGATGAGTACAAAGGTATCATAACACAGACATTGACAATGGCCAAGTTGTGACAATCCAAGCTGTAATAAACTGGAAATATCCTTTAAATAATACGGATCATGTTAAAATAAGTGTTTAATGAAGCAATAAAAAACTATATTTGACCCAGCACATCTGAGCAAATCATGCAAACTGTTAACATTACAGTTGTGTGTGAAAGATGAGCTGCAGCTGTGGGAGATCAAGTAAATTGTATTGATATCTCGACAGGGTCGTCCCTGTGTTCATCATGTACAGGGAAAAGGCTTAAGAACAAAGACATCAAAGAAGTAATAGTAATCCAGTGATTTACCAATGAGCTGATGAGTTGTATTCTCAGTGACAGGGCCAGTTTATTGCAGTGGCAAAGTGTCCTAAACTTCGGCTCCCACTGTGATTTTAAAATGCCTTTCTTTCATCTCGACGATGAAGGAGGTACAGAATAAGTGTTTTGCCATCTGCAATAAAAGAAAGTTTCTTTTTTTAATGGCATGTGTATAGCCGAGTGGGGAGTGCACATTGCTGTTCATCTCCTGCATTCGAGTGTGAGCTGTCTGGGTGATGGCCATTATGGTTCCTGCTACTGCCTATGCGTCCTCTCCGCCGGGATCACTGAAGTGTTGGAACTAACAAGCTTGGGATACAGACAGCGAATGCACAAATGGGATTTTGTCCTGAAAGCTTTAGAGTTTTCTCCCTGTCTTCAGTAGAAACAGGAGAGAGGATAGTACCGTTTGCAGGGACTGTCTGAGTTATGCGCCTTCAGAATGAGATGATTACATCTGATAATCCTTGCTAATGATCTACACTGGGGAAGAGAGCACATACAATTGAATGAGCTACACCGATGGACACAGTTTTCAGTCTCACCCTCTCATCTCTCTTTTTCTCTTATTCTCTTTCACTCTGATTCAGATTTATGCAGAATCTGAGATGTTCTCCACCTAGGAAGATATGTAATATTCCTTGTCATAGTTTAAGCACACGCAGGATGTAGGGCACAGAGACGCACACACAGACACATTAAAACTCTTCCCCCTAGATATTTCTTTACATAAACGTCTCTTTTTCTCTCTCTCTCACACACACACATGCACACTCTCGAAGACACAAACATGCTGAAATCCGCACAATGCTCTCCCGGCCCAAGGTTAGTACAGATTAAAATACGTGGCATTGATGGAAGAGGCTCCTCCTCCCTCCCCGGCCTGTCACAGTGTGTTTGGGAACAACCCACTTCATTTTAGCAGCATAATGGGTAAACAGAGTGTGATCAGTCCAATTACCCCCTCATTGCAGAGGCGTTCTGGCGGGAATGGCCTGTAGAGAGAGTGAGCTGTCTGGCGTGCAGCAGAGTTGCAACAGTAGCACCTGCTGCCCGGAGCTCTCACTTGTATGAATCTCAATTTGATTGTACAGCCGTGCCCAAAAAAAAAAAAACAGTGACCAAGAAGTGAGCCCTCTGAGGAAGATGGCAGTACTGGCTAGCCTTCAGATTGTTGTTTTCACTGCACTGTCTGAGGACGTGTGCAAGATCAGAAGGTGCTGTTCTCAGCAATGAACTCATGTCAATGTCAACCCTTCCATTGGATTGTTGTGCACTTAGTTGTCGCTGTGCAAAATTCAAGGACGGAATTTTCTTATCTCCCACACAGCATGTTTTAAAGCTCAGTAGATGCATGATTTTGCAGCCGAGAGTTCATCCACAGTTGAGTAACAAGCTGCAGTTGTAATTATGAATCCATAAAATGTACCTGATATGGTTTTACCTGTTTTCAGACATTGTGTTCACTCTCAAATGAAGAGGAAGCCAGAAGAGTTGGCAGCGCAGTAATAGTCCCTCTTTACTTGTACAGTTTCTCTCATGGCTAACAGTCAGGACTACTTGACATGTTCATGCAAGTGTGGAAGTTTGCGCTCAGGTCCTGGACAAGTTTAACCTTGACAGAAAGGAGTAATTGCTCTCACTTTTATTCAAACTGTAACATTTGTCTCACATTATAAGGACATATGTGGTTATATTCTTTGTCCTGTTCTTGTAATCCAAAGATGTGTTTATCGTCCTTGAAGATGGAAATCTTTCTCTTGATGGTTGTTTTCCTTGGGCAGCTGTCTGGCAGCTGAAGCAAACATAGCAAACGCATGTTTCAGCTCTTTATCATCAGGCATCATAAATCAATAAAGTAAAAGAAAATAAGGCTTTTTTTTCTTTTAAAAAGACTGACATACAATTTCTAGAACAACAGACGGATAGCTTAGTCAGCAGGAAATAGGAATTGCCTTTCAGGATTCATTTGGCTCCACTAATTGAAACTAATACTTTAGAAATAGTATATTGATTTGGAGAAAGCTCAATTTTTCAGATGTGTACGGTAAAAATGAACGAAAAATACAAAATGTGAAGGTACCAAGATTAAAAGAGAGTTGTGGCAGGCATGTAACCTGTGTGGCACCACAAGTCATGAAGATGACAGCAAAAATAATAGTATGACTTCAAAGCTCCTTCTGCTTCCTGGGCTGTTAGAAGGCCTAAGGTGCATTGTATTAGTGGCCTAATTAAAAACAGTCTTAGAGAGTGTCAAGAAAATACAAGTGCAGTGGATAAGCCTGCCCCTCAAAACCATATCAGTGTCACGTCTGGATCTTTATCAGAAAGTCCAACTGGATTTCCCCAAAATGTAAAATCTCACACATGCGCACGCGCGTGCAAACAGTTGACAGGCGAATCCGGGGTTGATTGATGCAAGTAAATGATTTAAAAAAAAAAATGTGGCCACAGTGTGAACACAACGTTGTTCTGTAAAGCACAAATTAATTTAGCTGTCAACCGTTCCGAGTCAATCAAGTGCTTTTTTGGATAACTTTAATAGATTTACTTAAATAGAAGACGTTGCTGAATAAAAACTGTCGTGCCAGACGAAAATCTAATCGTGAAAATTATCAAAATGATTTCAGCATTTTAAAGCCATATTTTACCCCGAACATCCTCATGAACAATGGGCTTAAATCGTCCCTGCAGTCACTCTCCGTCGGCGCGTTTGCCTGATGCGCAGCGCCTCCCCAGCTGGTCCCTCACTTTGACAAATTCCTGGATGTGAGCGGGTCTGCTGAATGAATGGCTTCTTGCTCGTAAAGATGATACCCTGAATGTTTTAGAAGTTGACACATCTTTTTTACTCCCCGCTGGTAGACTATCAGTTTGGAGGAACACAATGGGAGTGTGGTCATTTTGGAGTTTTTCCCTTTTGGCTTTCGTATTTCTGTATCCCTTCCATCCCAAGTTTGTGGCTCAAGCGGAAATAAGTTCTTCCAGAGTAAACGACAGATTTCATCGCGTGGATGTAACGCTGCTGGAGGCACGTGTAACCCGAGAATCAACGGAAGTCAAAGTCGACAATAGCTCAAAAGTTTTAAGCGCTTTTAAATCGGAAACAGCCGGTGCTTTGAACCCGAACAATGGCAAGCAAGTGGGGAATGAAACACAGAGTGGACTTGGAAACGAGGCACTGTTCGGCAACAAAACGGCACCAAATATCAAAATACCTGGTAAAAAGTGTGGTAACATATCCGAGGACAGCCAAATGCGACCTACAGCGAATACAATGTTAGATAACACATTTCCTGACACAAGAAATAGGGTAAAAAGGAGTGCTGGTACAACATACACCGAACATGTGGAAAGGAGTATAAGTGGAGATGCTCAGTCAAGAGAGAGGTTTGTGGAGACTGTCCAAGGTGTTTCCAACTCAAGACCCGAGTATCGGCGCACTGGGGAGGAAGCCAGAGGGTCTAACCCGAGGCAGAGTGAGCCGCACCTAGACACTTCTACTTTTGCTCTATCGGGAGACTCGGCGCACAACCAGGCAATGGTGCACTGGTCCGGACACAACAGCAGCGTGAGTTTGTTTTACAAAAACACTACTTGGTAATTTCATAAGGGTTTTAGAGCGCACGTCATTTCCACACACACTGATTGCAATGCTAATTGTTTTCTCTCTGAAATGCACATTTTAAACATGTTTTAATAGATTTACACGAATCTGTCATTTTTTTACGCACAGCTGTTTCATCGCGCACGAGGGGAATTCCTACCTACGAACCCATTATTTCAGTCTAACATAGTCTTGAATTGAGCAGTGCATTTTATCTTTTTACATTCCTGATCATTTCTTTTGCTATTGCCTATATAGAGGTTGTTACTGTAAGCGGATTGCGCGCCTGTTTGTGTGGACGCCTGATGGATATGACTGTCCACTTGCAGGATTCCCTCTCGCTTAAAAAAAAAAAAAAAAAAACCCAGAGTACAATAATTTATTTAAACAACTTTCACCTGAACTTTAAATTAACAGTTAACCCCGCAGGTACATTTATGTGAGACTGATCTATGGGACAGTGCAGGTATTTTGGCAGCAATCACAACACATACATTAGTTATGAAATAATCAAGTAATATGTCTCTCAGGAAGGTGCATTAGCTACAATTAATAGGGATTGTGTGTCCAACCTGGCCCTTGACGTGACGCTGATGAGACACAGTCTGACCTTTTGGCAAATGAACCATGTGTTTGTCGTTGACATTTGACTTGCACTTTGTTGGTAGTTGTCTAATTGCCTGCACGGATACAGCATTGCAATATGTTTGTTGTTGAAATGCTGCCAAGTTTTGCACTTCAAAACATGTTGATGGGAATGTGCACAATTTTAATGGATGACAAGATATTTGAAGCAACCACCCAGATCACCCCACCCTCACACACACACACACACACACACACACACACACACACACACACACACACACACACACACACACACACACACACACACACACACACACACACACACACACACACACACACACACACACACACACACACACACACACACAATTTTACCATCACAAAGACAAAGCCATGGAGATTATCTCTTACTTAACGTATACAGCAGGCAAACGTGTTTGCAAGCTCCAGCATTTATCAGGAACAAAGATCTAACAAGTACAAACAGCCTCGTACAAAAGAAAGGAGCTACTCTGCCTTTTTACTGCAGGTAATTCAGATCACTTCAGTTTGCAAGGCAAAAGGGTGTGATGCAGCAACATAAATCTGGGAGTACATCAGAAGATTTGTCCCAGAAACACTATGAATATTATTCATACATTATCCAAAAATGCATATAGCTTTTACTGGATAGTTTATATAATTCAACCTTTGTTTGTATTTTCTTATCTGGTAAATTTTCTTTTTGGTGGTATATGTCATTACGTTAGAGGCATCACAGACTTTGGCCTAATGATGCATTGCTGTGGACAGTCTCTGGATATAAATCATATATGCACCTAATACAATCTGATTTGTGAGCTGTATTATGAAATATGTTGTTGGCTTGAGATGTCTTCACCAACGATGGCCCTTTGTACTGCAGGACACCATTTACTGCATCATCACTGATGGGCTTGTCACTGCAGCCAGTCAACATTTGAGATTTATACAGTCTGAACCCCTGTCTGTGTTCCCAAAAGTACGAGTGGAAGTGCAGCGTTTAAATTGATGGTATTTTATGACTGGATGTTAGAGCTCAGGGTTTATTAGATGTAAATGACTGATAATAAATCAAATCTAAAAGGGACATTTGAAGGGAAATGACTTCATTCCTGTGGTCTAGGGTAGCTCTATCAAATATTCATTTTAAGACTTTGTCTATGATCTGGCCAAGATGTAAACTCCCATTGGGAGTGAAAATGAGAAATATGTAGATGGTGATGGTGAAAGCGCCAGGGGCGGGATCTTCAGAGTTCAGATTTGATAAAGAATTTCATCTTATAAGACCTCAAATCTGTCCACAAATCAGTCCTCCCACTATTATTTGATTTGATTACATTAAAGCCTGGAGTCTATAGCTCTCTGGTCTCTGACTTTGAGAGAGATAACATTAATTGGACTCGACCATGGTAATACATGTACTGCACAGATTCCCTTTTAAATTCACGCTTCTTACACGTAGTATTGATTGATGTGCATGCTTCTCGCTTTTTAAATCTGCCCAGAATGTGAATGGGGATGGAGATATAAAGATTCACGATTTATAATCATGTGTGCCATAGACATAATTACAATTACATAGATAATTATATAAAATAGAAATTAAACTAATACAAATATACTGATAAATACACTTGGCTGGGGATGTACTTTATGGAAAATCAATATTTCAATATTTTTGCCTCACATGAGTGTTCAAGCTGTGATATGTCTATGTTGGTAATCTTTTTTAACAGCCATTGCAGCACATCCTACACTCAAGGGATGCAGAGCCCCCCCCCCCCCGAAGGCAAAAGTCTTAGTGTGCAAGCCAGCTGATGATCAGGGAGTTATTGGCAGCCAAATGATTTTAGACTCCTGATTGACCATTTTTGCAAGCTCCTCACAGACAGCTGACCAAACTAGGACACTGTGTTGAAGCTGAAGACAGTTAATGAGCATCTTTATTGACATCCCTCTCCCTCTGAGCTTCTGCTGCAGAAATGTATGTTGGTGTAAATAACGCAGAATATGGATCTGGTCATCTTCACTGGCCTGCTATTAGAAACTTGCTCAGGGAGGAGCTGGACATTGATGAGGCCAGCTGTTCTTCTTGGCTATGGAGTGGATCGTGTTGTTGTTTTGTAATATTTTGTATGAGGTGGCGAGAGTCAAACCAGTTTGTCAGCTCTGTAACATCGTCTTTTTCTGCTGCGTTTGACTGGGAATCAGACAGGCCTCCTGGGCCGCGTTGTCCGCATGCTTGATCAGAACGAAGCGGTTATTGTTGCACATAATCTCATCGGTATAAATAGACAATAAAAAAGAGGAAATGGCACGGCCCTGGGGGACACTTGTGTTTAAAACCGGTTCATTAGATAGACAGCCATTCCATTTAATATGCCGGAGCTGGTTGCATAGAAACTCCTTGATCCATAAAATCAAATGGAATGGGTTCCCAATTCACAGAGGCATTTGACCAGAGTTTGTGGGTGTTACAGGATGATGAAAGTGCAATCAAATGCTGCATGTTCGGATACAACGAAGGGAAAACTTTCAATGTGGTTTTGTTTTTCTGATAATTTCCCACATTTCTCTTTCATATTTTTCACACATAATTGCATTTTCCTGGTTTTGCAGTTATAGTTTGGGGTAAGATCCATTTTGATAAAAGTCACATTATGTTCAGGTAAAGGGGGCTGATATGTGACCTTGTAAAACCTTTTATTCATGCACTTATCCTCTGGCCCCCTGGTTGCTAGCTGATCCATACTACGATTGATGAAAATCAAAAGTGGTTCATGCTTTATCGTTTCAGTACGGACTGTTTTTCAAATATGATACATTTTGTATTAGCAAATACTGCAGCACCTTAGCATTTGGAATTTAGTTTATTTAATGGTCCAATGTGTGGGAATTTCTCCCATCTAGCGTTGAGATCATATATCACAATCAACTCTGTCGCACCACGCAGTTCAAAGTACGTATTACAGCTACGGTAGCCTTCACGCTTTTTTCTGATGATGCCGGTCTCTTGCTCTTTTCAATATCCTTTTTCTTATTCTGGGCGAAGAAGAAGACTGCTTTTCCTGAAATTTGGATTTTGAATACATGTGGTCCTCCATGTTTCCTTCTTCAAACTTGCCGGAAGCGACAATACCCATTAGCAGCACCTGTGAGTTTATCATGTAACAGCAAAAACGCGAAAAGGCGGAGCAGTATGTCCTGTATGTCCCTTACCGGCTAACATATTTCAAGATGGTGCATGAATATGGAGCCAATAGGAATACTTGGAGTTGATGGTGGTGGTAAATATTCATGAAAAAGGACAAGTTTGTGAACGGGCAACACAGATTTTGATAACTAAAACGTTACACACTGGACCTTTTTAAGATAAGCCTTTTCTAGAGTTTTTGTATATATTATTGTTAATACACCATGGTGTCAAGTTTCAGATTTTTTATTAAATATGGATTTTAATGTGGTAGCCAATGGAAAAAAAAATAAAACAAAGGTAATTTTCTTTCTACAAGCCATTTTCTTCCTCCACCTGCTTGTCCCTTGGGGTGTCAGCACAATAAGCCTGTTCATTAATCCAGCCTGTCTCAAGCCTTTAGGGGTGCACTGTCCACTGATGTGATTGTAAGATGCTGATAGAAACGGCAGCAATCCTGCGTGCCATGTTAGAGGTAGACTGCTGGTCACAACAGCAAAAAATATTTTTTAAATTTCTAAATATTTTAGGAGAGAAATACAGCATTTCCTATAGGTTTTTTTTTTGCCTCAGTTTTATTTTATGGTGCACAGGATACACGTGTTACCTTCTCTATAGTAATAATTCAGTGAAATTCCAGTTTTTAACTGACATACATGTGTGACTTTTTTTCCCCATGAATCATTTGTGCTCGGGAACCATAATGCAGCACATCAACGGAGCCTCTCAGCACTGCTCAGCACTTAGACTGTAGTTTTGGCTCACAAAGTGCATTTTAAGCAGCAGATAAAAGTCTGCCACCAGTTGTATGTTCAAGTGCACTGTCGTTGCTTGATTCCTATCTGTCTCTCTATCAGTCCCAGTCTCTCGCTTCCTGTTTAACACATGCACATACACACACTTATATTTAAATTTTAATCAACAGTGACAAAGCGGGTGCTGAATAATATGCCAGGTTTGCATGTGATTAATTATTTTAATAACTGTTGCAGTGTGGTAGACACATACTATAGCTGTGATTTAGGTTTTGATAACAAATTTATGCATATTGTGATTGGGAAAATTATAAAATTGAAATTGGGAGAAAGACCTCTTTATTAATTATCACAGAGAGTTAACGTTAACTTTACATGTATTAAAGAATTCTTTGTTTCTAAAGGTCATTGCTAAATTTGTTCTGTTCTTTAGTTTCATCACTCCAAATATCAGGCCAACCAAGTTTGCAGAGGTGGAAAAAGTACTAAACTATTGTACTCAAGTAAAAGTACCAATACTTTAGTAAAATGACCTATCTGAAAAATGTAGGGCTGTCAGTTTAACGCGTTATTAACGACGTTAACGCAAACCCATTTTAACGGCGTCAATTTTTTTTATCGCAAGATTAACGTTCTTTCCGATCTAGCTAGACCGGAAACAAAACAGACACGCCCGCACACCGCGGCCGCACACACTTGTTTGGGCTTGCGAGCTGCGTAGCTAGTAGGCTCGTCACGGCGATTAGCTTCGGAGCGAATAGAAACTCTACAGTCAGTGAGAGAAACAAAGTGTCTCCCCTGTTCTTTCTGACCACGGTGGGAAACCTGTATCAGGAAAAGTTAACCCTCTCCTTGATTTTACGTTGTTTATGGAGGACAACCAGGAAATGAGTCGGGGGAAACCATAGTCGCTATGACGACCAGCCACGCTCGCCCCAGGCATACTATCTGCAATGGAAAATCGAGGTAACAGTGTTACATTTTGTGAAAGATTATTAGCTCCAAGTACGAATGTTAGTGTGAAATTGAACACTACGTGTATGCCAATGTTGTTTTCAATAAAAAAAACATTTGCACAAAGCAAGCCGATCCACTTTTCCATGTTGATAAGAGCATTAAAATGAGAAAATATAATGGGACAAAAAGAAATCAAGGGACATTTAGAATAGATAAAAATGTGTGATTTAATTGTGATTAATGGTGAGTTAACTATGACATTAATGCGATTAATCGCGATTAAATATTTTAATCGTTTGACAGCACTAGAAAAATTACAACTTTTGAATGTACACGTTCCACCAAAACAAGTTCCTTCCCGAGGCTATTTTGCAGTGGCACCGCGGCTTTTCCCGGTGCTTAGCACCGCCCAAGATGATTGTGATTGGTTTAAAGAAATGCCAATAAACCACAGAACGTTTTTCTCCCATCCTGGAATGATGACCCTCCTCCGCAGCACTGCGGTGACAGTGACAGCAATGTATTAGTTGCAAGAGGAAATGCCTCTTCCTATCTAGTGGGATACAATGGACCCAAGCTAATGCAACACACACACACACACACACACACACACACACACACACACACACACACACACACACACACACACACACACACACACACACACACACACAGTCAATGAAGATGATGGAAAACTTCCAAACACGAAAGGACACATTTAGAAAACAGGGTATTGGGTATTGAGTTATAGTTCAAATCAGGAGCTATATAAATTGACAAAAGAAAATGGACAAAATGATGGCAGTAATTCAGAAATTATGACAAAATATTCATCAGCAGAGGAGACTTGACAGAAACTACACATCATTTACATGAGTTATGGATTGTATTGGAGCGGATGTGAATTGACATCGATAAGAATTTCATTAGACTATAAATTATTTAAACAACTAAGCATTGAATTTGAAATAACATCTAATTGTATTCTGTGCTTTTTTACTTGACAAGCTCTGATAGTTAAATAGTGCTCCACACCATGTTTACATGACTTTTGATTATATTCTCATTTCTTTCTTTCTTTGCTTTGTGGTCTTTCTGTTTCTTTACAGTAAATGGCCCACTTTTCCTCACAGAGGTGATTGAAATTGAAATTTCATCACATATTATGTTGTATTTGGTTATACTTCTGTTGCCTTTCTTCTCCCAAATAATGTCCCTGGCTGGAAACATATTACAAAGTGTAGATGGCCTATTGCAGCTGTTAGCATGGTATGCAACATCAATCAAAACTAGGTGTGACATGTATGGATCAACCAGTCTCTGAAATACATATGTTAGAACATTGATATCTTATGTCGATATTATTGTGACCAAACAAACTAAGAAAAAAGCAAACAAATCAACAGCTCAAAATATCTCATTATACACAATTTAGGCATCCAATATTGTGTGATCCACATTATCAACCCTATCCCCTAGATATTATGTTTATATACTGCTAATATAATAATTAGGGCTGTCTGTGATTAATTAATCTAAATTAATTGCATACATAATTTTTGCTGTTGAGGAAATAAATTCAAAAGGGTATTTTACAATAACTACGAATGCACTGCGAGGCTGTAGGTTACCAGTTTCATTGAACGCACCATCTCCGTCTGTGTTTTTCCGACAACGGCAGAAACACAGTCAAACTTTACATCATTTAGCGTTAGCTGTCAGCATTTTAACTGTGTTTAATCCAGCTACTAGCTAGCGGAAGGCTAACGTTACCTGCTGTTGAGTGTAGTGTTAACTAGCGTCACGTGCAGCGATGTTTCTGTTGCCTGTCCCTCCTTCATTTTACAGTCGAATGGTGGCTAGAACAGCTCCGGGTGAAAGGTCAATATGGAATGGAATAATCTGCGTAGTTTCTTTAACACCTTCTTTTTTTAACACGTTCTTTTTTCTCAGATTAATTAATCGAAATTAACGCGTTATTTTGACAGCCCTAATAATTATTATATACTACATTTTGGCCCCTCAGAACTCTATTGTGTTTTGTGAATGAATATGAATACAAGATGAAAAATAAAGTTTTCTGTTGGTCTTCTTTCAGATAATTAAACGTAAAAGATCATCACTGCACTGTCAGTCTGAATAACAATACCTGGAGAGGAGAAGGGGCCGATTCACTGGAATGTATCTCCAACTTTTTTATCAGGGGAGAGTGAGACCAACCAAATTGTACAAAAAGTAGTCCAAATTATTACAAGATGCCCAAAACTAATTTTACCTCCCCAATTGGCTGGAAAACCACCTGGTGTGGCAACACTGATGCCCTCCAATTCAACCACCTTTTTATGACTTCAGTTCAGTCCAAGAACATAGTACTTTGTTGTCTGGGAAAGATGTTCCCTCTGAAAAAAATCCTAGCAGCATTTATCCTGTTTCCTTCCAAATGTAACTGGCAAAACAAATGCGTAGTATATAACCTTAATGTCTAGGATAAATAGATACTCAAATCTGAATTTTGACCTAACCTTAAAGAGCAGGCAGTATCTACCATTACACATTGTGAAAAATGCAAATCAGTGACAAGGGGATGAAAAAACAGGGATATGTGCGCCGCATTTAGCTCATGATCTGAGTCTCACAGCACTTTTGGCAGCGAAAGGGGTCGTTTTAGGTGGAGGGCTTCTCTTTTCCAAAATCTCAATTTGGACCCATTGCCGCCTTTGGCTCCAGCTCAGACCCCTGTGGGCAGAAGCCAAGCCATTAGGAGCCAAAAGTTGTGAAGGAATATAATAGACTGGAAGAAATGTCTGAATGGTGTTACATTGCTCAAAGTTCTCCAAAATGAAACTAGTGTTCAAATTGATCACAAATCACTAGTGCTGTCAAATGATTAAAATATTTAATCGCGATTAATTACATTAATGTCATAGTTAACGCATAATTAATCACACTTTTTTATCTATTCTACTCAGCCTATAGTGCAGTTAAACCATGGCTTAATACTTTCTTTTTATCAAGTTTGCTTTGAACATAGCAGTCAGGCTACTGCTCTTTATTCACCAGAGGCTCATCAACCCAGCCTCTTATTTCAGAAAGAATGAACAGTAACGGTTACCAATAAAAGGTAAGCCTACTACTTCTTTGCTTTGAGCCAGTTACTCAAACAGACAAGCCGGTTGACATTTTCAGACAACAGGGAAGCTCACTTCTTTTGTACAACATGCCCAGACAGTGAATACAACCTTTCAGAAGGTACTGATGTGGCCGGTGTTGCTAAGTACTTGCGTGCAAGGCGGGCCATTTCACTGTGTGTCCCTTCATGTGTGGACCACCATTCCTGGTGACAGTCATCCATGACAAACTTGTAGCGCTCCAGACATCGCTCAATAGTGTCCTCATCTTCATCAGACAAAGACTTGTGTGCAAGCCACGTCCATTTCGGTCTCATGCTCGCCATCCGCTCAAAACATAACGTTAGCCTACTACTCTCTGGCCGGCTCGCAAGCCCAAACAAGTGTCGCCGGCCTTTTGTTTTGTTTCCGGTCTAGCTAGATCCGGTGTGTTGTAGTTTTTCTAACGTTACTAGTTGTTGCAACAGCATGTAAAAAAAACTACAAAGTTTCCTAGGCCAAAAAGAATGTTAATCTCGCGTTAAAATGGGTTTGCGTTAACGCCGTTAATAAGGCGTTTAACTGACAGCACAACAAATCAGTTAATTTTCCATAGATATATAGATAGTTATATTATTATATTTCACCTTGGTACATTTCTCTGTTGTAGTCCATAGCTTAATGAATAACACAGGATTACACACAAAAAGAAGTAAATGTAGTCATGCTACAACCTCTGACCAATAAATATGAGCAAACAAGAGCGGCACAGAACAAAAAAACCCTTTAGAGTAAAATGCTAATATTGTATGTTTGGCTCTCCACACCGCTTACAATGCACCAAATTAATTTTAAATTGCATTGGGATGTGCCTAAAACTTTGTGAAATGTGTCAAAACATTTAAATGACTTTTAAAATTTTCATCATATTTGTCCTTGAATGCTGCATTCCTTTTTTTCACTATCTCTGCAAACTACAGTGCATTGTGCTGTAACGTCAACATCAAAACACAAACGAAAAAATAAAAACAGAGTGCCGTGTATATTTCTATACCTAGTCCATTAAACATATAGTTCAAGCTTTCTTTAAGGAAATGAAGCAGACCAATCACAATCTTTTATTCCACTAACAGCAAACAGTTTATTGTGTATCGTTGTTAGCAGCAGAGATACATAACACAAACTCTCCTCACAATAGAGCTGTGTTCAAAGCAAAACCCTTTTCTCTTCAGCCCATTTCATTAATTCCCCACCATAATGGACTGAATTGATTGCAGCAACCTGCATTAGGTCTATATGGCCGAAGCTCAGAAGTCAGGAGGATAAGCAAACATACAGACAGCAGACTAATGCATAAGGGAGCTTTTGCTGGGGTTTACTTGATGAAAGCAGCATCCCCAGAGTATGTTTTCACCCTTAAAGGTACAATCAATTTGGTCCATAGATAAGATGAGGACAGAGTAAGGCCTCCCTTCCACCGCACCATTCCTCTTAAAAGACTCCTGTCTTTTGTGCTAAGTGCTCTACTTTAGAAACGTCCTCACAGAGCCACAATCAAGATGTTGTGTTTTTATCCCCACCCACTTGCATTGCATCTTGATTCTGCCCTCATCGCTGTCAAGCAAATTTATGCAAATTTGCAACCAATACTGTATTTCTTTTCTCTGCAGGTGTTTGCATCAGATAATTTCTAATTGATGCATGAATACATTAATCTTTAATCGTATGAGAGGGAAAAAGAAGTTACATTTTATGTCTTTTGTTTTGGATGCGTTCTGACACAAAAGTTTTGAGCTCATTTCAATACACAGATTACTTTCTACTCTTTCAAGTGTGTTTGTGGCCCAACAAAGGACATACGACAATATTTTTTCTTGTGTTTGGCTGGTGATCTTTTCCCTTCATATCACAAGAAATTAAAATGAAAAGTGATAGTCCAAAACAGACCAAAGATGTTGTCAGCGTGCGTAGGAGATTAATTAGCTAGTTGACTTAAAAAAGAACAGTGTTTGTTAAATTGCTCAAATGACTCTACTTGCTCTTGGCTTCTTCCTTCCTTCTCTTAATGAAGTTGAGAATGTAATGAGCTTAACAACAAATGAAACCGGTTTTATTTTTGTGTCCTCAGGATAGCATCTGCATGAACAGGCCAGTGAAATGCAGTGTAGTGAGGTGAACAATGATTGCTCTTCTCACATTGATATGCCAGCTTTTGGTTTCTGATAATGGCCAGGATACATTAGGGTGCCCCAATGGATCTGCATTAGTTCGTAGACTTGGCTTTCCCCACTATGTTTTTCACCCCGCTTCCTTTTCCAAACCCCCTTTTCTGCTTCTAATTCAAAGCAGTAATAGCGGAGAGTCAATTTTGGGGTAATCTATGCTGTGACACAAATTTGGTAACAGTTTGGCATCACCCCAACCTGGCCTACTAGTCCATTTGCTTTAAAAAAATATTTTTTTTTTGGTTTAGAATTTTTTTATTATTTAGGAATGTATTCTATCTATTGTGGTCATCTACGGTGGCCCTGAAGTGCAAACCACGACAGCAAATCGCACAACACAACAGCAAATCACAATGTTATTTTTTTTATTTGATGTATTAGTCAGTCCCTCCAGAAAAACGCGATTATGCGATATGCAATATTTGCAAGTTCCCGCATTTTCATCGCATAAAATGGCATAAATTTCCCGCATATTCCATTGCATTTTTTAAGAAAACGTGCCGCATAATCAAGGATTTTTGCCCGCAACAATCACAAAAAAACTCCGCGTTTTTCTGGAGGGACTGATTAGTTCTTTTGTTATTTGCAAAAATGACAGACACCCCAATTTCATTTATTCATTATGTGAGTATAAAGGCACAAGATTGTCCGTTGGTACAGTGTATATAAACTGTTGGTTTGTGCTGCATTCTTCAGTTGGCCCAATGTCTCAATGAATGTTTTAGTAAACTTGCCACTGAAGCCAACAGACTGATCATTTTTTAATTACTTCTTTTAGGTGGGTAAATGTCGCTGAAGCACCTTGTATTTTAGTAATCTAGTGAGGCTGTCGTGTTTGAATTAGTATTACGCTTTGCAAAAATTAGTAAGGGAAAATGGCTGTCATTCATAATGCTAGCGTAGTTCCCTCCAGATCTGGGCTCTTATTTTTCTAATCTGTACATAACTTGTTTGCTAAAATTAGCTAAGGTCCCTGGGGAATGATTGTTAATGGTAAATGTTGATTTTGTTTAGATGTGCCAAATTGTAATTATATAAGTGATTATTGGTCGGACCGTTTAGCTAAAGCTATGCTAGTGGGAGCTGTCACTTGTTGCCATAGCTGTAGCTGTAATGGACCAGAGAGTGGAGAAAGGATGTTTGGAGTGGCAAGTTTACTCGAACATTCATTCAGACGTTGGGCCAACTGAAGAATGCAGCACAAACCAACAGTTTATATACACTGTACCAACGGATGATCTTGTGCCTTTATACTCACATAAGGAATACATTAAATGGGGGTATCTGTCATTTTTGCAAATGTACAAAATAAATAATACATAAAATAAAAAATAATGGTATAAAATACCCCAAAATATACTATGTACCATACAACCAAGCAGGATAAGGACCAGTGTCTGTTGTGTGATTTGCTGTCGTGCTGTGGTGATTAGCACGTTTCTGTGTCTGTCTGCCGTTTGGTGATGAGCAGGTAGTGTACAGTGGGTCTTAAGACCTTTTTAACTGAAAACCGTTTTTAACTGTTTTTAGTCTTAGTGAAGCATTTTTTTGGTCAAGTAAAGTTATTATTGTTATAACTATTATAAATTATATAATTTGTTTGTGTATTATCATCTTCATGGGCTGATGTCTCTAATTGGAAAATAGAAAAACAGAAAAAATATTCACTTACTGTACACGTGCATCAACACACAGCCCAGGTAAATAAGAGTGTCTGCACTCAAGGCTTGTCAGATTGTTTTAATTCAATCTTTTGACGGACTCAAAACCCACCTTTACTTTGTTTATCAAATTTGATAAAGTCACAAAAACTGACCTCCAGACAGCTGTCGGAGAAAGATGGCATATTTGGGTAAAAGCCATCTTATGAAAGCTATTTAAGACATGATTTAATTAGTGTTGATATATTTCAGCGAATTGTCAGGCATTTTGATTTTGTGGTTGGACTCAGAGGAGGTAAATAGACAAGGGTTACTCCTGGGAGATGGCTCTGTGTATAGATGTGTTTACCCTACAGTACAATATACACAACATTATGTGTATTCATGAGAATGTAAATTTGTATCATTTTAGCAGTGCACTTTTCACTGGGTACTGAAGGTAAATTAAATATAGATATGTGTCAATGCACGAGCCATTAGCCATGTTATTACAAAGAGCCTTACATCACTCACTGTTATCAACTTTGGGGGTCCCTTGGAAATTAATTTAGATCCTTCACTTGGCCCCTCCGGCTAGGTTCAAAAACACTGCCAGATCTACATGAAAGTGGCTGTATTTCTTACACTTCTAAAGATTGCTCCTACTTCCTGTTGTGTGTTACTCCTGAAAAGGAAAGAAACAACAATCTGGAGGTGTGATTTTTAGAGAAAGAGTCTCTTTTTTTCCCTTGATTACCCAATTAAATAGAAATAGTTTTTGAGGGGTGGTGTGTTAATTATGCTTTACTGGGGGCAACAGGTTCTATTTGGAATAAAACTGTACTGATGTGCTGCAAGTCTATTTCATTTTATTAATAGCTATATTGCAGTACAGTACACAGAAATGATTCATACCTAAATTGTGAGCTGTGTAGAAAATCTTCTGCCCACCAACATGGTGTTGAGATGCCTCTCACGTCCCACTGAAGCACTTAACAAAAATGGAGCATTTCTCTTTAAAAAAAAAAAAAAAAAACAGAGTGATATATGGAATTTCTAACAATTAGATTTTGTGAATGTGCAAGACGCGTGTATACGCTGCATGCTTGTAGAAGTGTAGTGTGCAGGTCTTTGAGTGGATGAGGCATTGGCATTAAGGCAATACATTATATCAGAATGATTTAATGGCTCTAACACTTTGTTGCCATGGTTATTCAGCCACCTGAAAGAGTTAATACTTTACATGGCCAAACAGCATGTGCAGGTTTCTCGTGCTGGTTACATGAAAAATGACAGCAACAAAAGTAACTGGTGAGCCTGTTTTTAAAAGGAATAAAGAAAAAGAAACAAAGACAGAAAGACTGAAAGAATAACAGAAAGAAAGTGAGAAGGTAAGAATGGGAAAAAAGGAAGCAAAGAAGGGAAAGCAAGCGACAAGAATAGAATGTTAGGATAAAAGGATGACTAAACCCAACTCCTCGGAGGGGGAGGGCCAATCGGAAAAATGATTGGTTGACTTTCCCGGGGCAAAACTCTCTTTGCTCACATCAATAAAACATAAACATGAATAAATGCACTGCTTTTGGCCTTCTAGGGTCCTTACTTAATTTCATGTATGCAAGTGAGCGATGATACGCATGGAAAATTGTGTTTACCTAGAAGGCTCAAAATAATTCTGGAAGCCATTTTGTGTTTGTTTGTTCCCAGTATTTACATAAATGCAGGGCTGCAGCATAAACTTAGAATATGTGTTTAATGCTATTTCATTTGCCGGGTTCCCATAGTTAAAGTCACACATCTGATGTGCACGGTACAGTACGTGCTCTCCCTCAGCATTTTTTAGTAGCTCCCTATTGACCTGAGCCACAGTTGCACAGCTATCAATAATGTTGAAGACGTGTCTCCAGTGATGTACTCTTGATGTATCCACTTTGGGACAAATCATCCAAACAGTCATCTGCCTGGCTAGTCTGTTGGTCCCTGAGGTAGATCGTCACTGACCCAATTTAAAGGGTCAGCATTTGTTAATGAGCCGACCACACAAACACGTTTAAGATGGAGTTCCTAATGACAATTGCAGATTTGTTGCTGAGAGGCTTTTTCTCATCAAATTTTGCCATGTGGGGCTATTTTTAGACACTGTTTAACATCCTCAACTAAATTTGTGAGCATTTGATTAAATTGGATCCATGTGCAAGATAGTGCAAGTGATTGAAGCCCATAAAACTGTGAACATTTATTCGTTGTTCACTCAGTTAATTTGCAATTTGCAGTGCTGGATATTTGAATCCCTTTGGTTGGGATGAACCGCCTCTAGTTTGACACTGATAAAATCAATTCCAGATTCAATTTACCTCGTAGTATTTATAATGTCTCATGACACACAGTCGTTGTTAGCAAAAGAGAACTGAAGAGTCAAACGATCAACAGTTTTGGCAGAGTTTTTCTCTCGTATCTATTTTTCAAAGCAGGCAATTAGGCCTAACATCACAGCCACTTAACTAAGTCTGTATTCCAAATTGATTCAGACTCCAGCGTTGGACCTTGCAGACATGGTGCATTTAGTTATGCAAATGCTTATCTCTCTGTGTGATTGGTTAATTAACCTGTAATGCAGATAGTCCCAGCCATGCACAGTGGCTGTTTGATGGCTAAATTGTGGGTCAATTGGGTTTTTAACATTTCCAAAGCAGGCTTAGAGGCATGTCTTTTGTTCCTCCGAGTCTTGTGTGGCTTCTCTCGGTTTAATGACTCGTTCCGTGGGTCCCATAAGGTTAATGTGTTTAAACTCACTGTAATTGAGCTTTTAACCTATCTTTCAAGCTTTTTAAAGGAATGCCCCTTGATTGTTATTATATACCATATATATCATATACCATTCCTTCTCACTCCCTCCATGCCCTGCCCTGAACTCTCTACCCCAACGCCCCTTTCTATCCTGAGCTATGAGCATCCCCATGGCGAGTCATTTATAATGCCATTGGAGTGACAATAATTTGTTTGCACACCATTTCACTCTGCCCTCTGTGCCTTTGCAGGCTTTTATGGGCCACATTTTTGTTTCCTCAGAGAACACGCAAAAGCATTTAGCCAAAACTGGAACTGGACATCTTCTAATAAGTATGTCATGAGTGACATAAGATCCAGCAACATCTGGCATCAACATCTGTTGGACCTTTTGCAGCTTACTTCACTATTTTAAAGATAAAAGCAAGACAGAAGAAAAAAGGAAAGGAGAGAGGGTTGTGCGGTGAAGCCACTGACTGCATTTCTTCTCATTGTTCAGTGAACAATTGTGTTCAGATTTTGCTGTTATGTAGGTATCATTCCACATGAGTTACAGACACAATTCTTGAAAGCCCACATGGATTTTCTTTAGACCCTGCCACTATGAGACTGACATCTCCTGACAACATGAGGATCACTTGTCATTGGGATAACATACTGTAAGACGCTGATATTTATCAGTAAAGGGATGTAGCAGTCATGTTGTAATCATTCCACGTCATTAGGTGTAGACAGGTAAGTATGCTGGTGAGGCACTTATGCCAAAGCTTTTTAGTGCAGACGTTGGCATGTAATTAAGCATGTCTGTTGCTGTTATGTTGCAGGTGATCCTGATCTTGACTAAGCTGTATGATTTCAACCTGGGGGCTGTTACTGAGAGCTCACTCTGGAGGTAAGTTTGTTTTTAATCATTGCTATTTTTCCTTTTCCATCTAAGTAGAAAGATTATGGCATCATTGCAAGGATTTTTTAAAAGATGCAAGAGCACAGCCCGAAAAACAATAAGTATAATATATTCATAAAGAGTGCAGTATAGTGCATGTGTGATTTATAGTGTTCTTACTTGCTAGGAAATGAACAATCACGTTACACTGGAAGCCAATATGAAGTATGTTTTAATAAAGCAATCTGAAGTAGTTCCGAAGGAAATATTCTCATCTTTGCTTCCTTCAGCGTCATAAATAACACAACTGAAAAATAACCTTTTAAAAAAATGCCCAACCTATATTTTATGGCCATCCTCAGCAAAGAAACTTTTTGAAAGGCTATTTTTGAGAGGTAAACCGGAAGACTTATCGGAAGGATTCTTTGTTGGTGTCTCTTTTCCTCTGACCTAGAAACTTCCTGATGGAGTTTTTTGATTGATTGTCATCCATAACCTTTTGTTTCAGAAGCAATTGACATGCAATTGCTACTGTATATCTGTAGTAATTTCATTCAGTATGTATTGAGAGGTGAGTTACAGTGCCCTGTCAGATCATAAATAAGAATGGAATTCATTAAGGATTATACCACAGAGGCCAATTCAGCCCTCTGATATGGCTTCTTTCTCACCTCTCCCATAGCCTGCAGAGAACTCATTTCATTCTGAAATACACGTGAAAGAGACCATCAGTCCACCAAGCATAGAGTTTCAAATTAATATCTGTTTCACCAGAGGCGCCGCTAAGATTTACACCCGACTTGACACGTTTTGAAATCCCATATTGTGTACAGGAGGTCTTCCATCATCAAGGTGTCTGCTTAACAATAGCACCACGACTAAATTAGAGTGTACCTCAGGGGGTGCACAAAGGCTCTTAGTATAGGTATTAGAAAAGCAGAGATCTGAATGTTATGAAAAGAAACGGGAGTAAATGATTTCTGTGATAACACAATAAATGATTTATGACTACAGCTCCGGGCCACTGTTGGTGGCAGAATGCAATGTGCAGATCAATGGGTGACTTGCAAAAGCTAAACACACATCAAGTCCCTTTGTGTTTTTAGATGGCTACTCTTTCTGCTAAAGAAACTTCACGATGTAATGACATAATTTAAGAGACTTTCTTTCACAGCCTCGATCAAACATGCCAACTGAAAGGAGTAGGCTACTTAAGCACAAATACAAATGTGTTGAGGGGTAAGTCTTTGTAAACAATTTCAACACCAAATGGGACGATTCAGATTAATGCACAGACAATGATAGCAGACACTGGGTATCTATCCAATTATGCAGTGAAATTACATTTGGAGGCACTCAGGTAGAACTGAGAGCATGATTGGCTGTTTTTGTGGCGAGGAGAAATATGGAGATTGGGATGACGAACACATCTACACCTGTCATGGGGTGCGTGGATATATGTGTATTTGTCAGCTTTGTGTGCTAATTTATTGCACTATAGTAACAGAAATACTACACTTAAACTTCCCTTTCTGAAAAGAAAACTGATTACAACAAGATGAAACTAAATGTCTAAGTCAATTAAAAACAGAGAGAACCAAAGGCCACTAATTCATAATAATAATAAAAAACAGCATAGAAAGGATTACACCACTGCTCTGGAAAGGTCTTTAAATTACTTCCTCACCTTCTTCAATGTACAAACATCTACCAGCAGAGAATAATTACTTTTCTACTATAAGACAACAATGTGTTCATGACTCAGAATGTTGTTGTATTCAAGGGCTATGCTCGTGTTGGAGGTTTCAGTCCATTTACTGCAAATGGAATTTGCGTTACTGTTACTGACCATTTTCCAAAGCATACCTGAGGTTCATAAATGGATTTCCTATCTTGCAGGCTAGTCTCATTACATGTCAGCGTGGCATGAAATCCAGCTTGCAAAGACTTGGTTGACACGTGTAAAGTGAATATTTAGTCTGCGTAGTGTGTTTGTCAAAGCTACATTTTGCTGAATGGTATTATACTTGCGAAAGGAAAAGCCTAATGAATATGTCAACCATTTTAATGCAGAAAGCTACCAAACTTGCAATGTTCTTCTCTTGATATCCATATTTTCTCGTTGGTTTTCAAAAGAAATGTGATTGCAACTCTGTGAATGCATTTTATTTTTTTATTTTAGAGCTTTCTTTTTATGCAGTGGTAAGAAGGAGTTTCAGATTAGCGCCTATGCGCTAATACGTTAATAATGTTTTTCCCTCTCCATTAAACAAAATATACTAAATGTCCCTGCTGAGTTTTGGTATGTTATGTTGACACTAGTGTTGTTCATTGTGAGGTCCTGTTGTATGCATGTCCTTTTTAATAAAATATCTGCAAAGTAGTTTTTTTTTTAAACCTGCATTGTTAAATCCATAAATCTTCTACTTTCTGTCTTTTGCTGGTGCATTTCTACATTTATTGCAGTGTTATTGCCACTGATTGTTAATCATTTCATTTGACAAACTAACCCAATCTTTCAGTAAATGTATTAATTTGCTTTGACTGCTGCTTCACCTTCACCAATTGACATCTTTCTGCATCTTAAAGTATTTCACTTGTTCATCTTGTTCTATGTATTTTATAGCATGCGTGCACAATACATTTGCATTACTGTCTTAGCAACTTTCTCACTAAATTTTGACTTTTTGGACAAACCTAAAACTCCTCAAACTTGTTTAGATAATATTTCTGTCAACAAGCTAATCTTCAGCCCAAAATAACATGAATGTAAATGTGCGTTTATCGATTAATCATTGTTTGTCTTTTTTCTTGGTGTTGGTGTAAATGATGTACATGACTATTTTCATTTGAGTTTCCAAGAGTTTATTCCAGTGTCTGGATTCTCACTATTCATTATATTTATACAACATCTTACATATAAGGCTTTTGAAATTGGAGGTGAATATTAATGAGGTGATAGCAGGTTGAAAAATAACAATGGCTAATGTTAAAGCTTGTACCGTAAATTAAGTTTTCCTTGACTACTTTTTTACTTTTTACTAATTTTTCAAAGTCTTGTGTGTGTGTGTGTGTAGATATATATATATATATATATATATATATATATATATATATATATATATATATATATATATATATATATATATATATATATATATATATATATATATATATATATATATATATATATATATATATATATATATATATATATATATATATATGAATTTACATATATAAAGTGAGGGGAAAAAAGTATTTGATCCCCTGCTGATTTTGTTTCGTTTGGCCACTGACAAAGAAATAATCAGTCTATAACTTTAATGGTAGGTTCATTTAAATAGTGAGAGAAAGAATAACAACAAAAAATCCAGACAAACGCATGTCAAACACGTAATAAATTGATTTGCATTTTAGTGAGAGAAATAAGTATTCGTTTGTGACGTTATCTTAACAAATCCAGCTACTTTCTGAGCAGGTTTTAGTTACTTTCCATCTCACTTGTGGTCAAAACCTGTGCAGGGTTTCTTCAACATTTATTAATTTAATCAGTCTGTTTGTACAGCACATTTCTGTAAAATATATCTCTACAACACTAACTGACTATTTGAAAGCTCTGCTTTTTATTCAACCGCCTGTGCTGTTGAAAGATGTTGGTTGAATAAAGAGCAGACTCTTTCATTAGTGAGTGCGTTTTTCCGTGTTATTTTTTCCCATTTGGTCCTTTGTATAATTTGAACACCTACAGTAGATGACTAGTGGACTAATGACTCACTTTTTTAGCATGGCACATTTCTTGCAGGATTGCATCAAAGTGCTTTGTAAGAGCAACACAAACAAAAATAACACATTAGCAAGAAGTTAGTCTCTATCTCTGCAAGTTGATTTTCATTCCATAAGGCAAAAGGCTGCCCGAGAGGTAGAAAATCAATCTAAAAACGCAAGGTATGCTTTGGAGATGCAGTCATGCGAAGGATAACTGATTTGCAGTTAATCGGCTAAAGAATGCCAAACCACGGGTATGGTGCTTTAGACTCGGGCAAGTCTAATGGATTTTTTCATCCTACATACAACATGTTGTTTTTGTTTGTGTCCAGATCCTCTGATTATGGAAGCACCTACACCAAGCTCAACGACAAAGTGGGCTCAAGGACAGTTTTAAGTTACCTGTATGTCTGCCCTACCAACAAACAGAAGGTCAGCATTTCATCTCTCTGTCTGATCTCTCACAAGCACGGTCCTGACATCAAATTACATTTTTTTTTAAAATTGCTGCCAAATGACAGTATCTCTGTCTCTCTCTCCCTCTTCTAATGCCTATCCCTCGTCTGGCCCTCTGTACTTTAGATAATGATGCTTAGCGACCCAGAGGTAGAGAGCGCTGTTCTCATCAGTTCAGATGAAGGGGCAAGCTTTGAGAAGCATCCCATTAACTTCAATATCCTGAGCCTGCTCTTCCACCCTGCACAGGAGAACTGGATACTGGCTTACAGTCATGACAGCAAGGTAGCTTCTGAGTGAATCCACAATGAAGATAATATATGGTGCTGAAACCTGTTTTGTTTTTATTTTATTTATTATTATGTATTTTATTTATGTGATTCTGCTGTGATGGATGTGATGATAGCTATGCTGCTCATTAACATGATCTTCCTCCTCAAACTTTTAAGTGTGATGAAGATGGGGCCCAATTTTATCTTGCAGCTGTACAGTTCAATGGACTTTGGGAGGAAATGGCAGCTTGTTCACGACAATGTGATGCCAGGACGATTCTACTGGTATGATTACGTGCATCCTATTTTTCTATAGTGATTGATTGTAATTTGCATAATGATAGCGTTCGTGACCCCTATGCTGCCAGATGGATCCAGTGACCTATTGTCTAAAACAGATCTCCCCCATGGCAGTCAAGAACAAAACTGATTACATCCATGTCACGTAGACCTGAAGAAATATTGTTCTTCTTTTTCCATAGCACAAATATGACATGCTGTTTTTGTTGTTGCTGTCATTTAGTAATCTCGACTGCTCGGGCACAAGGCAGTGAATAATGATGTGAGCCCATGTAGCCCTGTTTGTCATGGTACGTGTCAAAGCCAAGAGTGTTTTTTAGCTGTGAAAGAAAGGACATTGGTTGGAGGACATCCTCTCCACATGCATGAACAGCGAGACGTTAGATAACTAAGAGCGGCACAGCAGGCATAGCGGCACCCAAAACAATGCATTATTTGTGCTCTTGAAAACCATTCCTTCATGCACATTATGTCAGATAGTTATTTTTCACATTGGTGTTGCAGCCACCAACACTTTCATAACAACACACGTTTGCCATGGTAGATATGTCTCAGAATACCTATTGTTGTTGGGTCCTGTGCTGATGCTTTGGTGCATTGAGATTAATTGCCGCTGGTGGCACAGATTCTACACTGACTGATTTACAGGAGATAAAGACATCTTTCTACGGGTTTCACAGAATAGGGATGTCCATCTGCAGCTGTGATACTGAACCTGACCTCCCTATCTTTTATCTCATTCTCATTTTCCCTTTTCTTCCCCATCTTCACTTCTGTCTGCTCCATCTATCTTCTCCTCCTCACACTCTTTCAAGGGCGGTAATGGGGCTGGACAGAGAATCAGATGTGGTCCACATCGAGACGCGCATTGCGAAAGGCCGTGAGTGCTGCACTCCAGTCCGCCGCTGTAGCAAGACCCACAGGACCCCTTGCTTTTCATTTAGAGCGAGGTCACGGGAAAGTTCTGTTGTTCAGATTGGTCCCTGAAGTCTAGTAAAGCAGAATAGGTGTCCCCTGACAAAAACGGAGAGTTTTAGTGGGTTGATGGATGTTTCTTCTTTAATCTATCCCTTGTGTCTAAAAAGCATGGTATATTCTGTCAAACCAATTACAGGGGTTTCCTGCATTGGAAAAGATACTCATATTTATCCTGTGGTGAGAAAAGCTGTCTCTGAATTGGCATACAATCTCTTCTTGTCTCATATAAATACTGCATTAGTCTTAAAGGGATATTTCACCGCTGGAAAGCTGAATATATCTTTAAATTGGGTCACTTATGCCAGAAAATGTGTTTTTGGCTCATATGGATGAAAGACACCAAATCCCAGAATGCACTTCGCTTTGCTGCTTTGAGTCCACGCCCAAGCCACGCCTACCGCTTGACAGACAGACAGACAGACATTCAACTCAACTCAATGTGTTTTATTGTTATTTCAACCATATACACGAAACAACGTTTCATCGTGGCTCAAGTGGTGTTACACATTTAAAATATATAAAAACGACATTATATAACAACGACATACGACACAGGCTACCTTTAGTGCACACACACATTATAGGCTCCGTAAAGTTCAGCTAAGCATACTAGCATTAGGCTTGGTGGGCTGTATAGCTAAAACACAGCCGTGAATTAGCGTGGAATGTCGAGCAGTCGCCATGTAACAGTCACAAACTCCAGCAGTTAGCAGTTAGTTGTATACAAATCACCACATTTCTGCACCAGTCCGTGTTAACACAGCCCACCTTCATACAGAGCATCTCTAGCTCGGATTGTCGGAGGGCTAGCAGGCCTGGTAGCTGGACAGTCCGGAACACTGTTGTTCAGCCATGTTTCCACGATAACAAAAAACACAGTCTCTGAACTTGCGTTGGGAGTTTTGTTGAAGTTGGATGTCGTCCAGTTTGTTGTTTAATGAACGGACACTTTCAATCAGGATTGATGGGACAGGTGGCCGGCTAGCGTTAGCTCGCTCTGGATGTGCTTTTTCCCCGGTTAGCGTTAGCTTCCCACCTAGCCGATGAGGATGTCCACTTCCCCGGCTCGGGGCATCAGACCGCTGGTCTCCGTGCTGGTCTCCGTGCTGGTCTCCGTGCTGGTCTCCGTGCAGGCGAAGCTCTCGTAGTGTGCAGATTATTCCGTCTGTAATAACGTTCCCTGCATATTCTCCGGTCTGTAGCGATGTATTCCGGTGGTACACATGTGCAGTAGTTTGAAAGCACATAATTTAGTAAAATGTTGCTGCTGAGAAGAGAGAGCCCTGTTTAGCGAGGATTAAAGATGGCTGACATTTCGTTTTTTTTCCGGCTGAGATCGGCTGGCTTCGGGTGATGGGCGTGTTGAAAACATGCAGAAGTAGCTCCTACTGCTGGCTGTAGTTCTTTGCCTCTGGCCAAACATTCCTCCAATGACGCAAAAATCATCATTTTGCGTCATTGGAGGAATGCTTTCCATACCCCCAATGCTGAGATCTCCCCTCTCAGGGGGACATGAGGGAGGGAAGCACGGTCATTCAGAAATACTACCGGGTTTCTACTGATACAAAGCTGAATGCTAAATCGGTGAAGTATCCCTTTAAGTCATTTGAAATGCAAAAGGGCTGACTGTCCACTGTAGTAGCTGTTGCATATTTTCTACATTATTTCTCTAGTAACCTTAGATTAAATTTGTTTCAGAACTCTGAACTATGTGTAGCATTATGCATAATGTCTAGCTGCTCCAGTGCATACAGAGTAAACTTGGAAGGTGTAAATGGTTGT